>DWAO01003735.1:0-13732 GCA_018230605.1 Heliconius congener
TGTATATATATATATATATATATATATATACAGATTTAAGATATATATATATATATATACAGATTTAAGATTTTTTTTATATTGGTTGATTATAATATACTAGTATATATATTCTTATCACCATAAATTAACACCTTTAATCTGTAAATACGATGGCCTGTGGATTTCATACCTGCCTGGCCTGTATATATATATATATATATATATATATATATATTTTTACACTTTTCACCGAATTCTTGAGAGGTTGCTTGTTAAGAGGTGGAACTTAACACCGCGTTTTGCCTTTTTACGGGGGTGAAGAAACGAAATTATTAAATTAATTTCTCTGTGTGGGAATCGAATCCACCACCGTCGCATTAACATTTGCACGATGGTGCCTCTGCCTAAAATAATATATTATTAAATTTAATTCATATATTTTTTTATCGTAGTGTTAGGACGCTCCGTTCCCCATTTGTCCGCTCCGGTCCTCCATTCTGGAGACCTGCGCCGCGACTGGCCTCGTTTAATTTATATGACATATTATAATACAAAAATATATGTATATGGTCTAGTCGGCCATTTGTACCATGCGCTTTACTCAGTTGGTGTATATGATATACATATATTATGGAAGAAGACAATTATCGTTTGGATTTTCCATTTTAAACCGTCAATATCCTCAAAGTTGTTTACATTATATAAATATACCTAGAAGTGGATTTTTACCTCAAACGTCATAGTGACGTAATAATGCGGAGAAATAGGAGAGCTTTTTTGATTTCGCTCGCTCTATCCTGTATATAGGAGGGTAAGCGACCTAGTGTTAAAATACTCCGTCCTCCACTTGCGGCGTTGCGTGTTAAATGGTGGAACAGAACGCCGCGTGGAAATCGCAATAGCCGACGCAGTGCCAATGCGCCATTACAGACTGCTGCACAGTGACAGAAATAGGAGAGTTAGTGTCTTATTTCTACGTTCTCTTCGTTTTGTGTTTGTGTGTGTGTTTTCTTTTCGGCGTAGTGTTTGATACTCTTGATGATTACAGTATTCATATACAATTGGGGAAAGGATGATATCCATTATATTTACATTATTAATTTTAACGAATTGCTCTGTGAAGATATGTGCGGCGTCAGGTTGCGCCGCTCAATATATAATGGATTGAATATAAGTATTTTTTTCATATAACAGGATTGGAAGATGGAACTTAGTGCTAAGACACTTTGTTACATTGCGTTGTGAGCGATGGACCTCAACGCCGCACTTTGTTTTGTTATGAGAGCGAGAAAATGAAAGTGCTTTCTTTATTCCCCCGAATACTCGGCAATTAACTCCATAACCTTTAAGTTAACAAAAAGACGCTGTGCTATTGCGCCACGACGGCCTCGATGGACTTAAGATACTCCATTATCCGCATTTTACCCGAATTCAAAAAATTGCGTGTTTTGCGGTACTCAACGCTGCGTTTTGTTCTTTAAAAGCGGAAAAATAAAATATATTATTTCCTCCAAGTGGAAATCTAATTCACATTCAACGTGTTTACCATCATAGACAGTTCCACTGTGCCGCGCAGCCTACTAAAAATCACTCAAAAATATACTCGTATATATTTTTACACTTAGTGAGAATCGAACCTAATATCTAATAAAAAATCCTATAACAGTGCACACGATACCAATTTGACTCACTCGAAGGCCATTACAGCAAATACTCATTTCCTCCACATCTGGCTAGAAAGAAATGAATATATGAAATGCTTGAAGATAGAAAGAGATCAATATACATGTTTATCGCAAGCACGTACTTATAAATATGCTGTACAGCCGGCTGTCTGTATAAATTGTTTAAGTATGAATGAGACTTTATATTTTTTTATTATTTTTATGCCGTGGTATAATTGCAATATAATGCGATCGAAGCTATAAAATATATGAGCCTAAATTCGAGTGGTTTACTATTAAGCTCTGAAGAGTTCCACTATTCAGGTCCAGGCTCCATCATCAAACCAGCTCGATTGTACCATATTTTTGTATTGTCCCCTAGGCTACCTATAATTGCCAAGTTTCATTGATTATACAATTGTAACAAGTGGGTTAAATTCATTATTTATATTTATTCATGTTAATATTGTTCTTGTTCTAGAAAGGACAGAATCGACACATTGTTTTTTTTAAGATCAGTGAATTTACTTTTCTAAAAAGGCAAATGACCTGCGAAAATAATATTATTTGTATTGTATAAAATAAAATATTTTGTTTTGCCAGTAAGCTTATCTATGTTACCTGATTGCCAATTTTCTGGCAAGTCAGTGCTTGGTATTAATAAATTTGTTACATTTTCATTGTATTATTACACTTCCTTATAAAACTGTATTTCATCTTATTTTTCAAATTTTCAATTAACTTTTTTATTAATAACTTTACTAAACTTAATGTATGGCACGTTATCAAGTGAATGCACCGTGTATTTATACCGTACCGTGTACCTATTTGGGGTTAGTGAGTGTAATTAAAATATTAATATTGTATCCCTGTGAAAGGCGCAGCGTTAGGATCCGCTTCTCGGTACTCTGTCTCTGATTAAGTGACTTATCACTACGTGTTCACTGCCTATCCCCTATAACGTGGGAGATGTGTGAATATGAGGGAAAGAAATTCTTTATATATAATTTATTAATATAAGCGCACGCGCAAGTAAGATATAGTCTTTTAAAGGTGATTATACGACAAACCGGTTCTCAAAGTGGTTTTAAAGTTTTTATTTTATAAACACCTGTTGTGAAGTCACTGGGAAAACCAATCGTAAAGTATTTGACTCAGAGTCATGTGTAAGCGTTTCAAAGCGTCCTTTAATTCCAAATCCTCCATAATGGTCCAACTGAGTATTATATTATTCTATATTTCGAGAGTGGCCTCTTTGTTTGGTGACTGGTGAGTTTAATTATTAAATTCAACCTTTACTCATAGTATTTCTTTGTATATAGGTATTTGCTTATTTTATTTAGATTTTTCTAACTTCATGTTGTATTGCGCACGTAGCAGGTAAAAGGAGAAAAATGTTTAAAAATAGGTAGAGGGATCCTAGTGTTAAGAACCCAATTCCCTACCTTTCACCGAAGTCTGGACTTATTGCCTGTTGAGTGGCGGAACTCAACGCTCCGGATATCAGGAACGCTTAGAGATATCGAGCTAAAATTCAAACAAAACAAAAAACTCAGATCTATAGACCCATAATTTCCTAATAAAACATATTTCAATTCAGAAAAAAATATATGGCCGCATAAAAGAAAAAATATATATCGAAAAATGCGTACTTCGACACTTTAAACGGAGTCAAAATTAATAGGGTACTTCTGATTAACCTACAATTATAAAATTTGTCAGCTAGTAGCTATGGATACTAGTTCTGGAAAAAAACTGAAAATTATACATATGTGGTTAAGTATTAAAATAGCCTTTAAAAGGGGGGCAAAATTTGGTATTAGAGGCGCTAGTTCAAGTGAGATATCAAATGAAATGGCTCTAGCTAAGGTAAGTCTGAATTACAGAGAAAGATCAAGACCTCCATTTTTTTATGGAAATGTCTGTGGGCGAGCGATATCAATATCTGACGCGCTCGAGTAGGTCCATGTAGCAGTTTTTAGTTTTTATTTTATTTTTGAAAAGCTCACCGATCAAAAGATATACAAGATTTTTTTCTTTTTATCATCTAAGCTTTGCAAACCAATAGGTCCATAGTAAATCCCGATTTAGCATCGTCGGCTCCCCTACTATAACTTTGCCTTAAGCTATACATACATATAATTAAAAATATCTCGCATAAATCGTTAGACAACGTTAATTGCTAGAACTATTATAGTGACGTTAAAAATATCACTTAACAATCGTTATCCGCATATTAATTATACGAGTATTACCGCTAAAATAAATCGATTACCTTTCATGCGTATAATGACTTAAGTGTAATTCAAATCAGAGGAAAAAGTATCGACAAAGTTATCAGAAAACTGGCATAACGATATTGCCAGAAATATCACTGCCAAGCAGTTGTGTATGAGTATCGACAGAATTTTTTTTTAAATCTAATGATGAGACATATTATTGATTTTGGATAACACAAGATAACACAAAACTATAAATGGCTAATGTGTTAAGTATTACAATATACATATATACAAAACGTTCCTAGTATGTGTGCTGTGGTTATTATCTTATCTAAGTTTCCTTTCGTTCACATATCTAGCACGTATGCCTATGTATGTAAATAATATAAATTTTATGATAAATTCATTTATCACTAGTTTTTCCTTCAGCTTTGCCTCCTTAGTCAAATGGAAATAACTAAGAATTATTCATCATGCTCCCGAGAACTATAAAGTTCCTCCTTTTTTTTTATTATTATTCATTGTTAATGTGCACGTATTGGTCGTAACTTCATACCAAAAAATAACATCTCTCCTAGTTTCTGAGATTAGCACCCTTAACCAAACTCTTTAGGTTTATAAAATTTGTATATAAGTACGAGTATATAGGAAATAATGTCATTATATATTATTATGCTGTTTCTTTCTCTCATTTTCTCTCTGTTACAAAATGTATACATATTTTGGTGAGATGTATCGCCAATCCCGTAGGCTTATGATTTTCATATTTATTTTTTGCTTTTTAGAATTACATTAGTACTTACTTTTGGGGGTCCTCTTTGATTTTTAATATCGTCTATTGCTGTTTTACAATTTCTAATATTTGTGCATACGCCCTCCTTATTATTATTAATACATGAATCACCTGTAATAAAAAAATATCTTTCTTTGAATTGATTAAATACAGCAAGTTGCTTAATTGTTACGGGAATGCCAATCCTTTCAGTGCCAATATTACAGTTGACTGGCTAATTGTAGCTGGCATAAATAATATTCGGAGGAAGAAAAATGGAAGTAGTGGGAATATATTTTTGATAACCTTTTTCAATTTAGTTCAGTTTTTAATTGTTTGTTGTTTTTTAAATGGTTTTATACTTTTAAATGATTATGTATCAAAAAGAAAAGCTACCACACGTTTTTACAATATAGCATTACAATCAACCTTCTCGTGGTTGCTGAGATTATAGCGTTCTAGTAGGCAAACTCTTTTAACTATATAACATTAGTATAGATAATAAATATGATGGATAACTTTGCATGTTATATAATTTTAATGCATGTTATATAATTATCACGTGTAGTTCGGGTGGGTTATTTTATATACAAGCCCTCACCTAATGTCTAATATTGTTTAACGTCGATTTGCAAAAATCAGTTTAAAGTTTGTTAACTGTGTTAAGTTAGTGAGTGAAAAGTGACGAACAGAGCTTCTTAATACTAGGTTACCTCTAAATATCCTGCTATATGTGGGACACAGCGTGAAGCTAAAAAGGCAAAAAGAATTTAACGTACGTTTGCGGTACGCGGTGGTTTTTTACTTTTAGCCAATGTTAAAAGGTAAAATGTAGGATGGACACAAAGCAAAATGGGACTGACTTTCCTATGTATAGAGAATATTAATTTGTACGAGAAATGGAGGAGAATATATATTTTTTAAACATAACACGTAAAAAGTATATTAATATTTATTTAGAATAAATTTGAACGTTGCGGATTTGAAGCCACACCCACACAACAACAAGTTCTGACCACTAACACATACGTTCTTTTAAATCATTTCTCTCCTAAGTGTGGAATAACACTTTAAAAATGTAAAAAAACAGACATATTAAATTAATAAAAGAAGTATGACCGTTTTGTATTTATAAAGTGACGTATACGTTGCTATGGTAACGTGTATTATTATATTCGTCAACGTATCCTTTTGTAATAATAATATACATAAAAAAACTCGTTTTCACTTGCGGCTTCGCCTGCTTCTTCGCCTGTGTACAAGTAGAAGAGTAAAGGAGCTCTGACCGGTAGTACACTGAGTTATAATTAACCTAATGTGACCATCCTATATTATTATTATTTTTTTTTAATTTCATGCATTCGTTCCTGAGATTAGTGCGTTCAACCAAACAAATCCATCTTTATAATATGTATACCAAACTTAAGATATTTATATTACATCCGAGTCATAAAAAATAATAAAAATATTGAAAGGATTATAATGACGTTTTATAACAAAAAAAATGTTATTATATATGTTGTTCAGGCAGTTGTTATTATATATTATTAGTTGAACGTAATTGTGTTTGTTCTCATAAAACTAAGTAAGTTCAACAATGTGTCCTTAAACATGGATACTACATTAATAAAAAAAAAAAAAATACATTAATACGTGAAGAAAAACTGTACCAAATTTTACGCAATTTTTGCGAACGTAGGAGTGTGAAAATTAGCACAGTTTATCACAATGTTCTGCTTATACCGCTAATTGCTATGAATATGAGAAAATATAAAAAGTACCCTCAAAACGAGGGCAGCCGTACGCAATAAATAGTTAAGTACGTACCTACTACATTCTAAAAACATACACATTTATATAAAATATAAATAGTTGGTAGCGGTTAAAGAAAAACCGTTATGGTTCAACGCAAGTATACAAGAGGAGGAGCGGTATCAAATACCATGATGCAAAACTTATATTTTGTAGGAAAAAAAAACTACAAACCTTCATACTGTCCATTCGCTTTTATAACATAAATACTTAAAATGAAGCTTAATGAGAATATTTTTAGCGTCATGTTTATTTTTTTATAATTTTCCCTCTATTTAGCCTTTTTTTTGTTCCTAACTTGGCTCTTACACTGCACTTAACACTTATTTATTATAAGAAAAAATTATCAAAGAAAAATTACATTATCCAAAAAAAAAATATGTATAGAATCAGGTAAGTTGTACAAAATGAACGTCCGTGCCGATGTTCTTACGAATACAAACTGAATATTTACCTCTTGGAACTCGTATATATATATATATATATATAAAGGCAAGAGATAATGTATGAGTTTAAAACCGTTGTATCGCAGGGTTGCGTTTGATTATAAAAACGATGGTTGTGGGTTCGAATCCCACGGGGAGTATGAATTTCTCATTTTCCTGCTCTAGTATCTGTAATCAACACGTAAAATCTACTAAATTAGTTACTGCGCGGAGATAGGAGTATCTCAACACTAGATTCCAGATAATAAGCAGAGGCTCGTCGTCCAGGTATATGCGGGGTATGCTATAAAAAATATATTGACATTTTAGTTATTTTCTTTTACACTTCACAAACTAAAATAAATACGTTATTTTAGTTCAGCTCTTTAAATATGGCGTTAGTGCGTGCCCCCGTTGTCTTATAGGGTTGCCAATGAGTGACAGTTATATTTATTTAATATAATTAATTATTATTAAACATGAAAAATATATATTTTTCATATTTTTAAATATTTATCTTCGTGGGATACTATCGACTTGTATACGCGTTAGTTATAGGATTCGATTCCCACTCATTGAAATCATTATATTATAAAAAATAATACCCTTGCTAACAAAGCGCAACAGTTACAAATATTTCATTTCCTCGAAAATCGAAATGGGAATCGAACCCACAACCAGCCGTGTTTACAGTCGCAATCACTCGTCACCGGATCGTCGTTATGACGTATCTATATCGCGTCATGACAGACGGTGGGGTCACAACTCAAAAAAATAAAATACGTAACAAACTTGTATAGACTTGTATATTCTAGCCACAATTAAATGTTAATAAGATTTATGTATACATATTTTTTTATTGAGGCTGTCGTGGCGCAGTGGCACAACGTCTAACTGTAAACACTAGGGTTTTGGTTTGATTGATACCTAAGACAACGAATTATTTTCATTCCTTTGCTCTGATATAAAAATCAAGTGCGGCGTTGAATTCCAATACACGTAATATGTCAAAAATTAAACGGTTAGTGGGGAACGTAGTGTCTAAACAGTAGATTTCTTCTGCTTAATCTGCTATATACATTATATATTGTGAGTGAGTATTAAAAAAATAAAAAATAATATTAAAATTATTAATCATGATGAATATGGGATCATAGGAAAATATTTATAAGATATGGAAAAATAGTAATGTCTAGACCATGTGTCGCCGGGGAGGACAGCATCTGAAACGTATAAACGGATTCATTCTGAGAAGAGAGCCTTAACACTAAGTTCCCTCTCTCCCCTATCCTGCTATGTGCGGGATAGTAAAAGGAATTCTAATTCCAAGTCAAGGCCCATTTCAAGTCTAACTAACAGGTGTGGGTACAATTCCTGCTATGGTGCAGGTGCAGCCACTGTGGGGGACCTCATATGAAGACCGAGTGCGAAGGTTGGCTCGGTAGCGCACCACCATCGTGTTGCAACTGCGCTGACGCAAAGGCGGAAAACGCTGATCACAATGCGTTTAGCGCAGACTGTCCAGTTCGAACTACTTCGAATTAGGGAGGAAAATTACGGGATGCTAAATGATTTTGATCCCACATTTTCCAGATACGACGGACGCGTGATGAAAACAAGTACGCCTCAAAATTGTCTCGTGCGTCAAAATAGTTTCACGAAGACTCCCTCCACGATCAGATGGAAATATTTATAGCACGGTTCATAACGAAACTTGTAAAAATAGTTTCACTGGACGTAGAGGAAGCCTGCGAAGGCGTACGGTGGGCCGCCGCTGAGAAAAGACTGGTTGAGGAAAATTATTATATATTCGTTTATTCCCTCGTTATTGTCACATCGTTATCTGCGTCGTCAAATTTGTCTCGCTGTTTGTTTGTCTCTTTGTCATTTTGTTGTGCGGATTGTCATCGATTGGCGTGTGTGTTTTGATGTTTTGCTAATATATTTTGACAATTTTGAACAAATGTAGCATATTCATACAAGCCAAGCCAAGTTAATGGCCATATTTTTTATGTTCCTACTACGTAAAACAAGCTGGTGAATTGTAAAAATATTATTGTAATATGCCAATGGGTGGCATAGGCATGCTATGGTGATTCAGAACTAAATCATTCTGTAAGAGTGAGTGTAGCAAGAATGCGCGTGCATACTCTCCTAAGAATAAACTACTAAGAATAAAATAACTAAAAAAATCTACAAAACATAAAAAAATACCTACAAAGCCCCACCAAAGAATAAGAAAAAAATGTGGATATGTCCTAGTGGTCTAGTTGTAGATACATCTACAAAGCGTATTGTTGACGATTGGATCCAGTATAGCATTTGTACTGAATGATGGCATGATAAATGTACACCACATATCTGAACCGGGATTAAAGAGGGTACATTTTAAGGTTGATTTTTCATACATTTTATAATTAATTAATTATAGTTAATTAGTTGGTCATTATGAGTTTGCAATGAAAGCGTTATTATTTGATTTATGTCGTATTATATCTAAACCACGCATACTTGGGGCACCCTACCGTATGTATGTTCGTCCCTTTGTTCCCATGGCACTGTTACACCATTGACCGATTTTAATAAATGATACGTTGTTGGATTTGTCTAGATGGTGCGTGTGTTCTTGGATATATTAATTTAGTTATCGCAGTCGGTTATTTGTTTTCTTTGCAAATCACTTGTTTAAAGTGATATTATTCCATATTTAGAAAAAGAAAACTACTATTTTAGGAAAAATAAAAATATGAAATATATTAAATAAAAAATATTAAATATATTAAATTAATAATTTGTTATTTATTTCATAATTAGGAAAGTTCTCAAGGAAGATTTTGAGTTTGCATCATCATCATAAAATTTCCGTTGTGATGAGTAAGAGTTTTTTTTAATTTCTATCTATGATTATATGTTGAGGCCAGTCGTGACGCAATGCTAGAGGCATTGCGTGTTGTATTTGGAACTTGATTACCGTGGCAACTGGAGAATGGAAATATCTCAATAGAAACGGAGTGTTTTATCACTAGATTTCCCTTTGCCTTATCATGCTATGTGTGTAAACTAAAAAATAAGAAAATTGAGACATTGCGAGTTAAGTTGTGGAACCGAATGCCACCTTCGATCAGATCAGAAAAATTAGAATAATTCGTTACATCAGCGACAGTTAAACTCACAACTGTCACAAATGTACATTTTAAAAATTATGACGCAAAGTAGCTTTACGCTTCGTCTTGTACAATATGTGTGATAGAGATTTAGGGTTCAGTCACTCTGCTCTCCGCTTGCCGACCGAATTTAACGCCGCCATTAAAACACATGTTAGATTTCCATTGCATTGCAAATAACTAAATAACAGGTTTTCTTCATTAAAAAAAACAAGCGCTATAGAATCTATAAGGAGGACTATAGGAGCTATAAATTATATTATTTAAGTAGCTTGCTAGCAACTCTCAAGAGCTTCATTTTTCAGGTCCTGGCCTGATCTTCAGACTAGATGATACCATATTATTTTATTATTATTTAAGTCTCTTATAACTACTAAGTTTTATGATGGTAAGATAATTGTCAAAAACTAAACATCCAATCCTTAATAGCCATCTTACTTCAGGTCGGCCACGACCCGTTGACCGTACTCTACAGGTCGACCTAATAAATGATAGCTTAAAGGCGTCGATATTCTAAAAGTTTCAATTAATTTCTGACCTAAGATTTATTCTCATCTCAATCGAGTTGCATAAATTTAAATTATTTTATAAAACCGCAAGGATTGCCCGTTGCGTTGGAGTTAAGGAAATAACAAACTATATTATTCATAATTAATTAATATTTTTAATATAGTAGCGTAGTGGTAGTAGTGTAAACGCAATGGTTATAGGTTCGATTACCGCTCGGTGGAATTATATAATTTTTTTGTTCATTTTCTCATATTTTTAAAGACAAGATACTGCTTTGTGTGGTTTTATTAAATTAGTTTCGCGCTCTATCCTAGTGAAGTAAAGACTAGTGTTAAGACACTCCTTTCTAGAGCTGATATTCTGCCCAATGAAGGCATCTGAAACAGTAAATAAGTAATTATAAAAAAAATGATGGGAAGCAAAAGTTTTTATCTTATTCATAGAGGAAAAGTAATACTTTAAAAATAAGTAACAAAAAAAGTGATGCCATCGTGATGCAATATTAAACCGTCACGGTTTTAAAATTTTAATATACCGTTTTAAACCGTTTTAAAATCATTACTTTGTAATTGATGGCGCGCGCCTCTGAGATGTTGCACGGGCTAGCTCACCTCACTAACCCGCGCAGAAGACGAGGCCCGGATACACCCGGCCAGCACTAGTGAGGTACTGCGGATGAATTTGGACTCCCGCGGCCCCATGCTCACGTGCGAGGAGACACCGGAGTGGTTTTAGCCGGTAAGAGTCTGGCACGCCCCTCCGTCTGTCCCCAGGCGGAGGTAGTCCATGAGGATTTCCCCCCGTAAAAAGAAAAAGCTTCACACTGTATCCCAAGCAGGATAGTGAAAGAGCGCCAAATACTACGGTCTATACATGCTTTTTTCGCCTCGTCTGACATCTGTCATCAACTTCTTCATACATGCCCTCCGAGGGGCCCTTATGCTTTTTACGTGACCTTTCTCCAATATCTATGATACTGTGTTTTCGAAGATCAAACGCGTCAAAAAAGTAACGTCTCATTACCTCACTTACCGCTCACTTTTCGAATCTAAAATCTTTTTACCTATTCTTTGATCTCATTAGTTCGACGTACCCAAACCAGCACGTTCTTCTTCATTCTCACCGTGGCATTCTCGCAAGTACTTTCTGTTACTGCTTTACTGAACATACTTCCCAAATATACCAATTTATTTACTTGTTCTAATATCTTACCATTTACACTGATCTGGCATTCCGTCTTTTCTTCGTTTCTTTAAAATACCAGAACCTTTGTCATACTCGCATTCAAGCTTAGACCATTATTTTCACACCCTTCTTTCAGAGTGGTGACTAATACCTGCAACTCACATTTTGATGATGTAATGAACACTATATCATCAGCGTACATCAGGCAATTTACACTCTCATGTCACTTTGTTTCACTATTCGTAGACAGCTATTTAAAGACAAATAGAACAACCAAGTTGACATGGCGCATCCTTGTTTAACACCTGATTGGATGTCAAGAGACTTGATTACTCGCATGACGTTGAGTGATCTCAGTAAAGAGACTTTACAGCCTGCAACAAAAATGGTGGACCTTTTGTGCCACATTATACCGGGGGCGGGGTATTATCTCTCATAATTTCTCACAACATTGTCGATCGTTTTTTCCAAGTCCACCACCTTTTTGGTAAACGACTTAGATTTTTTCGTGGAGCAAAAGATCTGATCCATAAACCCTCTTCCAGATTAAAAGCCTCCTTGGGCCTCCCACAGCAGCAGATTTCAGATCTCTCTTGCATTCTTCTCGCTAATATTTAAGCATACGCTTAACCAAGCTAATGAAGTTGGTAGCCTTATGGCTTGCGCAGTTTATCTGTGTACCTTTACCTTTATACAAAGGTACGATGACTGCTCCTTGCCAATCGTCTGGGACCTCTTCTAATTTCTAGCATAATCCGAAGCCAGTGCAAAACGCGTGGCCTACTAAATTTAATTATCTCGGCAGTGACTCCATCTGCTTCCGCCATCTTACCACATTTCAGACTTCGTATTGCACTCTCAAAGTTTTTGATACTGATTTCGTCATCACTCAATTTTTTTTATACTGATTTCGCCATCATACTTGAGACTGAGGCGTTATCATATTTATACATCTCCTTGTAAAAGCCGCCTATCGCTGCAAAAGGTGTCGTTATTGTTGTTGAACTAAAAAGACTAAACTTCTACGGCGCTTAGTTCCGCTATTGAACACGCAATGCCTCGAAAATAATGCGAAATTCCCTCTGCCTATATTACTGTGAGCGGGATACAGCGTGATGCTTATTTGATTTGATTTTATTTGTTTAACACCTTATTACCAATTAATTATTGATTTTAACTTTGTTAAAATACTTCACTGTGCATTGTTGTTGCGTTTTTGCCCTCGCTTTTATGTATGAATATAAATAAGATATACCAAACTTATTAATAGCAGCACTTTGTGACATATGGAAGAGCAGACAGACAAACATATTATACATGTATAAGGGCTCTTTTTGAGGGTTCCGTAACTCAAGAGGTTAAAACGGAACCCTTATAGGATCGCTTTTTGTTCGTCTGCCCGTCTGTCGAGGTGAAATTAATATCAAATATTCAAGTCCTTGGTACCTTGAAGTACCTGGTACCTTGAAGTACACAAAAAATCAAGTTTCCAATTCAACGTAATTAAAAGATATGAGCATCTATGCATTAAAACCTATAGAGCACTGCCCTTGGATCTACTATGAGTAATAATATATGAGATAAATCTAAAACGTGAATAGTTTTAGGAAAAATTATTAGAAACTTATACTCGTATGTGTAGCTCATCTCATACAAAATGAATGCATATGCAAACTTAAGTTTATTAACTTTTATGAGTTATACTTCCCGAAATAATTATTGGTATTTTCATTTCCAGTAACATTTTTATTCGAAAATTATTTCTACAATTGAATTGCTATTTACTCAACTGTTTTATAATAATTTGTAACAGTATTATATTCTGCTTAAGAAAAAATATTACACACTTTTTTGATTTGATAGACGATATTTGTATTTTTGGGCTTCTAAAATAATACTTGAGGCCAGTCGTGGCATGGAGGCACAAAGTGTCACAGAGTGTGTAAAATCGACTGGTTGTGGGTTCGATTCCCGCTCGAGAAAGTGAAATATTTAT
>DWAO01003736.1:0-13732 GCA_018230605.1 Heliconius congener
AAGCTACGTCGAAATTTTTATACGCTTGTTACAACTTGTTTATGTTGTTAGCATCAAATACTTTCTAAAAATTAAGGCAATTATTTGGCATTCTTTATATTATTTTAGCTCCACGCTATATTCTGCATGTGGCAGGGAACATGGGGGCCTAGTGTTAAAACAAACCGATTTCCACGTTTCGCCGAATTCTTGAGGCAAAGCGTGTTGAGTGCTGGAACTCAAGGCCGTGGAACTCAGAGCGAGGAAATCAAAATATTAATAAATATTTCATTCACGAATGATTATCGAACCCACAGGGGACTTAACGGTTCTTTATAATTTATTTCTATTTCCCTGAAAAGGAATTAACTGATAAATAATTTTATGCTCTTAAATCTTTTTGCTAGGCAGTCGGAACAAGTATCTACCAGTATATTGAGATTTTATTTGACCGTTGAGTTTTTGCTTAGTTTTTTCAGAGAAATGGCCTTCCAAATCAGTAGCCACTTCCCGTTGTACTGGCAATAATTAATTTCATGCTAGATTACTGGTTTTATTTTATACTAGTTACATTGATTTATGCTTTGAGTACAATTTTTAAGTGTTTGTAAAAACATACATACATAAAAGGAACACAAATAAGGAATTAATCTGCTTCACGCTGTATCCTGCACATAGTAGGTAAGTAGGTAGGTTCCCTCAGCCTACCCTAGGCAGGGGAACCTAGTATAAAGACACTCCGTTCTCCATTTTCCGCCGACTTTATTAGTCATTGCGTATTGAGTGGCGGAATTCAAAGAGAGGAAATGAAAATGTAAATTTAAATAAATATTTCATTTCCTCGAGTGGGGATCGAATTCACAACCAGTTGCGTTTACACGTTAGTCACACTCTTGTACTCCTGGGCCATGACTGGCCTCTAAATAATGAATTTAGCTAAATATAATTAGTTTATAAATCAAAAGTAGGTCACTAAATCATCATAAATAATCTCTACATCTGCATCGGGGTGTCTCTTATTAGATCAACTTGGTTTCGCCCACACGGTACAACGACCTCCCTGATTTTATCGACTTAATCAGCTTCATCAACAAAAACTTTCATTAAACTTTGAAATGAGCGTTTGTTTGAGTTAAGAAGCATTAAACATGTTTCAAGGAGTACTTTACATTTCATTCGAAAATGCTTTTTGCGTTCGAATAATCCGATAAAATATTATTATTATGTATTTGTTATTTTAATAAGAATAATTACATTTTTAAGTCCCAACGCAAAAGGAGATGTGGTATAAGTTTGACGTGTCAGTGTGTCTGTGACACTGTATCTCCTGAATTAAAACCCGATTTGAATGCAATTTTTTTTAATAGAAAGCTTTGCTCATCGTGAAGGTTCTTAGTTTTGTTTTATGAAAATGGGATTAGTAGTTTAAGAGCTACTAGCACTTTGGCAGAATGAGGTAGTGATATATTTTTTCGAGATTTTCCAAAAATTTTACTAGATTTTGAACATGTTTTTTCAATGATTTAGAAATCAACATCTTTTTAATTTTACAGATATTTAATAAAGCGAAATACTTCACGTCAATTTTAATATTTTAAGCTTATCATGTTTGCGCCTGGTGTTTGTTGAGGTTGGTGGACTAAGGATGAGGGTTTTAAAACTTGCTTATGCCGATAAAAACGTAATATACAAAAGTTTTAATAATACATAGTCATATGTATATGTTTGCATAGAGGCCGTCGTGGTGCTGTGGCACAAACGTGTGACTGTAAACATGACGGTTGTGGGTTTGAGTCCCACTCGAGACGGAGACTCTAAGAACGGAGTGTGTTAACAATAGGTTCCTAGGTTTCCCTGCGATAATAAATAAACGATTTTATAATTAAACTATCTATTTATTAGATCAGCTCGAAAATTCTCATCGATATCTAACTTCTACTTTTCATATAATTGACAGTACACACTGTTTAACATAAAATCTCATTAAACGATATACATTTTAATACCGCGAAAACACGTTTGTAGCAGTCGAAGCCTCCGGCGTAATAATGATTGCTTTATAAGGTACGACGTGTTCAGTGAGCGCCGGTCCGGATCCCGCGTGAATTATCACATGTCATTATCGGATATGTATTTTCTTGTTTGCGGCGGCAGTGCCTTTGAATTAAAGGTCCTCATCGTTGGTATGCTTTTTTCTTTTTTTTTCAGTTTCACGCTGCATCCCGCTCACGGCAGGGAAGCAGGTGGAACTTAGTGTTAAGGCACTCCGTTCTCATTAAACACTTCAGAATTCTGGAGCATTGCGCATTGGTTTACTTGATAGCGACTTCCCTGATTAATTCCTCGAGTGGGGATCGCACCCACAACCTGTCGCAACACAACTAGCATCAAAAAAAAGTGTAAGTTTGTTGGTATATTTCGTATTACGAATGTTACGTAAATAGAAGATCAATAACTAAGCGGAAGAGGTATTTATAGAAATAGTGGTCTATTCTACTATTAATTTTGTTCGATCTAACGTATATCGATATTTTAGAATGGGTAACAATTTAAAATTTTACCTACAAAGGGCATAGGGGTAAACGTAACAGGCACACTCCGTTCCTCCACTCAACACACAACTCTTCCAGAATTCTGTAAACAGTGTTTTGACAGGAACGGAAAGTCTTAATATTCTTCTCCCATGTTCCCTCTGCCTACTCTGCTATGTAGCGGAGTAGGCAGATGGAACATGGGAGCGGGTTAGAGCGTGAAACAAAAAACAAAAAATTAAAAAAATACTATATTGCTTCTTTGAACTTGAATAGCAATATTTTAGAAAAAAATCAACAAAAGTTTAGAGCGGTGCAGTCTGTGCAGACAGACCTTAATCTGCTACCTCCATCACTTGTAAAATCACATCATATACCCTTTGGTGCTCGAGGAATTTTATGTAAATTAAGTTTTTTACAACCTTTTTTTTATTTTGTTTGGCATTCCTCACAGTCCCGTCGAGTTATTAAGCGGCTAATGAAATAGCTTTTGCTTATGCGAAATCGCATTTTATTTTCAGATGCCACTTTTGATAAAGATAAATATTTAATTTTTATGTTCGCTACCTTTTTATAAAATGAAATAAATATTTTGAACATTAAACGTATGGCGGAGTGACGTCCTTCAATGTAAACTAAGATAGTTGATGTGTTTGAATGTTTTTAAAAATATATTTTAATATAAAATAAGGATAAACCGGCTAAGTGCAAGTCAAAGTCGCTCATCGAGGGTTCCTTACCAATTCAGAATTGTAGATGAACAGGAAGGAAGTATCTACAGTTTATAAAATAGGGAATGAACTATAAATATAAGTTTATGTTAAATTACGTTGGTTTATACCTAGTTATCTAGTATAAGCCAGTGTCGAGTGTGACAGGAAAAATCTGACTATCGCAGTAACGAGATGGCCATCGCTTGTTTCGCAGAACTCTTAATTGTTGGTACGTACTAGAATAACACTATGATTGCTGTTATCTATTATTATCTTTTCAATGAATTCAAAAAACTACTGTACATATATATATGTATGTCAGATTGTATTTTAAATATTTAATTACGTAGAATGTAACAAAGGACTTGTTTTCAGAAATTTGCTTTTTGAATTATAGAATAGATACCTATCTATATTATTTTTTTTCAAATAATTCAGAGAAGGGGTATCTACTTCAAACTACGCTTAGGCATATGAACGTATAGTACATCTATGTATCAAAATGCCTTTTGTATTTTTCTTATTACAGCCCAGAATATCTTTAAATTTTAAAATATTTTTTGCTTCACACTATCCTGCATATAGCAGGGTAGGCGGAGGGAGCCTTAGAGTCCAGTGTTTAGATATTAGGTTTCCTACTTTGCGCCGAACTCGTGGGGCATTACGTGTTGAGTGGCGGTAGTCAACACTGCGCTTGCCTCGCTACCTCGCTTTGGTGTGAAATGAAAATATTAAATATTTCATTCTCCCCCGAGGGAGAATTGACCCCAAAACTGTCTCGTTTACAGTTGCACGTTTATAGCTGTGCGCCACGACGGCTCTAAATAATATTTTATTTGCTATGGTCGAATAAAAGATTTGAAAATATCAATTATAATTTTTCGACTGTTCATGGATTTCTTTTCAAATTTAATTTCGATATACTTTTTTAATAACCTATCTAATATTAAATTATAATAACTTCAACCTTATACAAAATGCTATTAACATAATTCATAAATTTTAGTTGAAAATGTGATTGTTTTCTCAATTCGCTACTACATCATCACGTACGTCTTCTAGAAAACAAGTTTCAAGAAGTGCCTGCTTAAAAAACGTAATTCGTTTCGCGCAGGAAGCACGTCGTGCTCATTGGTCGCCCCCTGGTCTAGAAGATACTTGTAAGAACAAGAGATCTGTTCAGGGAATCTATTTAATATGCGTTACGTAGAGCAACTCATGCATGACTGACAAGAAGAATTTATACTTAGCCTCAGCGTCGGTGGTGCATGCAATGCGCCTGCGCCTATTTTAGCTAAATATGAATCAATGTGCGATAGTATCTTATATTGTGATTGTAAAATCGACTGGTTGTGGATTCGATCCCCACTCGAATAAATTAAATATTTATTTACATTTATATTTTTATTTCTTCGCCCTGGTGTCAAGGCAACGCACGGCGTTGAATTCCAACGCTACTCTGCTGTGTGTGGGATGTAGCGTGAAGCTGATTTTATTATTATTATTTTTTAGTATCTTATATTTGTTTTTTTATGGTGCCAGTCGTGAACGGTAAACGGTGAGTAGGTTGCCAATGCGACAGTTTGTAGATTTCATTTTCACTTGAACATCATTTTTTCGCTCTGGTGGCGAGGCAAAGAGCCACAATGAGTTCTAGCATTTAACACACAATGCCTCCAGAATTTTTCGGAAGTGGGCAGCGGAGTGTGTTAACATTAGGTTCACTCTACCTACCGTGCTATATGCTGGATACAGTTAGAAGCTGAAAAAAAAAAGAAAAAAAATATGTTTGATATGTTTTAAGAAAAAATATTAACTTTAAAAAAATATTGTCACCATTGTTGATTAATTGTAATATATTACGTAAAACATGGCTGTTAAGCAAATTCCCAAGGTAAAATTCCATTTTTTATCAAGTATTTTGAATATGGCATTAAGTTTTAAATCTATTATCATTTTAAACGATAGTACATTATAATTAAGGAAAACTATAAATGCTAGTGTATATTATTTTTTATAACTTTACTGCAATTTTGTGATAAACTTTACCAAACTCAATTAATGCAGAATGAAGCCTAAGGCGCTGTTTACTTATCCTTTAGACAAAATGGAACTGTTTTGATTTTGTTAGCATTATTCTTCGAGGTCCGTTTGTTTAGGACTCTTTTAGTTTGAAATGAATTCATTACTTCGTTTTTGTAAATCGCGTCCTTGATTGCCAATTAGCGTTGGCTCGATATAGATTATATTTCTTTTATTTAATTTAATATTGAATACTAAAAGAAGTTAAACCTCTGAAGACGTCGTGGCGCCGAGGGTGTGACTGTAATCTGATCGTTGTGGGTTCGATTCCAACTCGAGGGATCTTCATGGAACCATTATTAATATTTCTTAATATATATAATATAATATTTCTTAATATTTTAATTTCTTAGCTCTGGCACAAAAGCAAAAGCCCGGCGTTGAGGTCCGCCACCCAACACGCAATGCTCCGAAAAATTGGATGGAAAGTAGTAAATTGAGTGTCCTTAACACTAGATTTCTTTTGTCAACACTGTGTGCGGAATATAACGTGATACCGATTTTTTTAGTAAAAAAAAAACCTGAAATCTCCAAAGAAATATGACAAAATGTTTCATTTGGAAATTGACTTGTAAAACTAAGCATCCACCATTAAAAAGTAAAAAAGTTCATTCCGCGGCCTTGAATTACAACGGGAAACGTTTAGAAAACGAATCTGGAGTTTGCGGACTGTTATTTTCAAAACCTCCCGTGGCTCAGTCTAGGCAGGATTGGTTTTTATTATTTTATTGTGGACTCAACTCCACTAGGTCCGTTTCTAAGAGCTTCTCTCTGCGTGTCAAGTGTCGCATGCAAAGCGTACCTCCCTTTGAAGAAAATAATAAGCGTAAATGGACATGCACTGTCCTTAATACTCCGCTTTTGTGAAAGAAAAGTCTTAAAGATGTTGTTTTGCTGTAGTTCATAGCTCGAACTTATTTATATTAGAAATTCCACGATATAAGCACGACGGCTGAGGGTTCGATTCCAAATCGGGGAAATGAGTTATTATTTATTAATATTTTCGTTTCTTAACTCTAGTAACAATGCAAAGCGCGGCGTTAAGTTCCGTTGCTAAACGCGCAATTTCTCGAAAATTCAGCGAAAATAAGAAAGGGAGTGCCTTAACATTAGGTATACTCTACTTTACTATATGCAGGATACAGCGTGATGCTTAAAAACACAGTATTTAGATGTTATGTTTTTTAACACTATAGTGACTTAAACATATATTATTCAACGAACTCAAATAATTAAAATAATAGTTAATTTGTCTATGAATATTCAGATGATCCATCAAAACATTTAAGCATTGTCTCCATCTATATAATACGTAGGTACAATGGTGTCACAGGATGTCATCAATCACGTGTCATGACACGGCATCGATTATAGAGGTGATACCAATTAATATTCAATCGTCAGTATTTATTACGTAAGAAGCTATGAATTATGTTAGTCTTGGAATTAAAAAAGACCTTTTGATTGAATAGAAAATATAATGATAGCTGTATTATAAATCTGGTTTCTTTTTATTTTATTGAATTCAGCTGCATACTGTACCCCGCATTCAGGAGGGTAGGCATAAGGAACACTGATAAGACACTCCGTTCCCCACTATGAAATGTACACGATTATTTTACTTGTAAATGCTAATATGGAATTTATAATATTAATTACATATCTGTCGTCGGTATAACAGTAATAAAATGTGGTATTTAGCCACCTAGCTTGTATTATATACCTAGACTTAAATTAGCAAAAAAACTACTGTATTATTGCCTATATTTTGTATATTAACATTGAAAAATGCTAAGTAAGCCAAAAAAAAGATACAACGACATATTCAAATACACGAAAATAATTTGCAAATGGAATCCATCCTTCATTATACAGTACTCCCAGCTCTGACGGCTCTCACAGAGCTGAATGGCGTCTTCACTTTTGAACGTGAGAGCGATTTCATGAACCCTTTGAGCTTGGCCCTTGACACATTTTGCGTGTCACACTTCGTGACGAGGGTCCTAGTCCTGAGTGTTTTGGTTTGGGAACTCCATCGACTCTGGGGTCAGTCATCTCTATATTGATTCTATTCTATAAATAAATGACCTTTATTTAATAATATAAAATAATATAGTTATAATCATTTGTAAATTACATATACACACAAAATCTTGAAGTTTTATAAATGTATAATAAGAAAGAACGTGTAGTATACAGGCTTTTACTGAAACGTAAAATTAAATTTTTAGTATTTAATTAGGTAGATCTAGCGCTTGCGTAGCCTGCTTGAGCTACACAATTATTTACTTACCAATTTGAAATAATAATTAATATCATTTAAAAACAATGTTTATGCATTCAAAACTATTTCAGTATTAGTTTCAGTCATTTCAATAAAACAGTTATTTTGAAGCAATTTTGTCGAACATATTTGAACGAACGGACTTTTGTTCAACACTACATGGGAAGTTTGCCGAAATAAACAATTTTCTTAAATATATTTTATGTACAGACAGAGATCAGTTACATTTTCCTATACATATGTATAGATTAGATCGATACAAAGATAATAAATCAATCAAGCAATGCATAATGTATGTATGTAACAAGCGTACTCGTATTCATTTAAAATAGAAATAGTGGGCGTTTTGGATGCTCTATCCAAACCGAAATATATATTAGTGAATGGGTTTGCACGTGATTAAATGCTAATTTATTTGAGGAACAGACACTATGCTATTGTTTCTTTCAGGTATTCATTATGTCGTCAAGGAGAGATCAAAACGATAATTTCAAATTATATCGACTACCTAACGCGGCAGGTTGTAGGTTCGATTTCCACTCAAAGAAATGAAATATTTATAATTTTCCCTTCTTCGTTCTGGTTCCGAGGAAAAGCGCAATACGCAATGCCTCAAGGATTCTAGGTTCCCATTGCCTACCCTGCAATGTACGGAATACAGGATGATGCTAAAAATAACGTAGTAACTTTATAAATGAAAACAAATACTCTTCGTTCGTTAAAAAGCAGCAGCATCATTCCGATTCCGCGACATAGCATATCATTATTATATAATACACGAAATTTAAATGATTTTCTGGTATAATTATTTCACGTAAAACAGACATACCTACCGCCTTTTGTTTCGCCGCACCGCACACACACACACACACATGCATACATACAATTTATCTTTCATTGCGATCTTTTGACTGCCGGTTCATGCACAATTTGCTTGGCACAAAGCGCCGATTGCCGTATTGCTCAGTCGGAGATATGCACAGAATTTTAATGAGCCCATATCTACTATAGATATAGATACTCCAGTGGGCCCGCAACCAAATGTTTTGAGACATAATTAGGTAAGGCTATGTTCTAGTTTCTGTTCTCTCATAATGCAACGAGCTCGTGCTTTTGACACAATAACTAGTTGAAATGGATGTGTGTAGTAGCTGTTGGGCGATATACAAAAATTGCAGGCTAGAATCTTGTATAATCATAATTAGGTACTCGTAATTGGAACAATGTTTTCTTTTACGAAATAAATATGGAATGAATATAGTATATTATATTTTACATTTTTAAAATAGAGGTCACTCGTAGCGCAGTGGCTCAAAGTGTTATTTTTAAAAAAGACTGGATGTGTGTGAGTTGGATCCCCACTCGAAGAAATTAAATATTTATTTAGTTTTATATTTTAATTTTTCCCTCTGGTGTCGAGGCAAAGCGCGGCGTTGAGTTCCGCGACTCAACACGCAACGCCTTCAGATCATGGCGGAAAGTAGGGAACAGAGTGTTTTAACACTAGGTTAACTCTGCCTACCCTGATGTGTGAATTACCTTTGGGTTGCGGAAATGTAAAATATATAAAGAGGTTAGCAACAAAAATAAGTTGGAACAAGTATATAAGAATTTCGACGTAGCTCTTTGAGAACGTATGGCTGAGTAGGAGGTTAAAACATTTGGCATTCAAGAGACGCGGGTTCAAATCCCGCTACGTTAAAATTTTTGTATGTTGTCTGAAAAGTATAAATATTTAAGTATAATATTTAAGTAATAGGAATCGAGTGCCTCAACAATATGTTCTCCCTGTCTACCCTGCTAAATGGGAGAAGAAGCGTGAAGCTGAAGTAATCAGATAAGACTATGTATAAAGAAACATATTTTTAATTTTTCATTTTAAAATGCATAATGTAAAAAGTTAAATACGTACTGACAGTATTTACTTTCGTAAGTAAAATTAATAATACACAAATGAATGCTAGAGTTAATGTGCTCCAGCGTAGCCCGGTAAAGAGGCAAATAAATTGGGTCTTGAGAAGTCAAGCACTGAAATTAAATGCAACTTTAGCCAAAATTATGAACATTGTTTCTCAAAGTTTTGTGTTTTTGTTCAAGATATAATTAGTTAGTAAAAGATATATGTCGGAATTAAATCGGTTAAAATGGGTATGTAGTTCTGTTATCTATATTCACATAGTTCAAATAATAACACAAATCACAGTACCTTCAACTATCAACCACTAAATTTTATTCGCGTCACTTTAAACTTACACACGGACAACACTCAACACTCTTCAAAATTCAATTTTTCACAACTACTGATATCACAAATAGGAACTTCTTAAAGACTGATTTCCAATGCATTGATTTCAGTTGTTAAGAATGACTTTCATGTTTTACTTAACAATTACCTGTAATAAAGGTAATGCCGCTACGTTGTCCTCGAACCCTTTATACCTACATAGATATATATATATATATACAGACGAGGTTGGATTTGAAGTCTAGAAATAACACCCGTATTCATTAATTTCCGGTCCCTTCTATTTCCGATCGAGAAATACCCGTATTCATTAGTTTCCGGTCACATTTCTGGTTGCGCTTCTAATTCATAGATGGCGACACTGCGACATTACTAAAATTGATACTCGCGTCGACCTAAATTAAGTTTTACATGTATAAAAAAATAACATGTACGTATATGAATAACAATATGAAAAATATTTATATATTATATCTTATATAGTATTTCAAACATACCATACCGTATCTATACTGTAGAAACGTTAGTTAGTACTTTTTAAATCTTACCGAACGCAACTTAAAATATTATTTAAGTATATTTTTGTGAAAATATTTGGTTTCTTTATGATTCTAACCTTTGAAATAACGCGCTTTAAACGTATTCGCCTTGCAAATGGCAATACATAATTCATACACTGAATGTTATTCGCCTCATTTTAGCGTCGAGCGAAATCAGTATAACTTATTACGTGTTCGGAGCATTTATAACGGGGAATGGCAGTAAAAAATCCCGACAAAAAAAAGATCAGCAGAAAGAAGTTTCTTTAGATATGATTGTTTGTTATTTGCAATAACTGGTACGTTTTATGCTGGAGTAGTATTTAGAAGAGATGAGAATTCCAGTTGAACAAGATACTTACACAATATACAGCACGGATCAGAAATATTAAAATTGAAAATAATTTTTATATGTAGGAATTAACTAGTTGATATAATTGTTTCATTTAATTGGCATTCCTTCCTTCCTTACAGGATCAATGGGTGTCAGTTCTTTTCCAAATTTCTTTAGTTTTTTGGAGGTATATTTGGAAATAATTTTGTTAAGTGGAGTAATTTGTCACTACATTTTCCAATTTGACTAATATAGTTACGTCATGGCTTAAGAAACTAAACAAAAAACTTATTCTTCCTTTTACTATAAAAGAGAAGCTCTAAAACTTTACTAATCAATTACTATTGTTCGTACGCTAGTTCCAACTTGTATTACGGCTTCTGCGGGATATTGCGATCCAACGAGTGTAACATGAAATAAAAAATTGTGAAAAATATTGTCAATTTGTATTGGTAAGGAAAACAAAAAAAAAACATTATTGAAGTATTTCTTTCCGTTTCTTTCATCTTCATGCTGTATATGTGGAATGACGTAAGTATTATGGTACGTAGAGAGCATATATTATCAAGACACTATCTTTTCCGCTTCCCGTCCGAATCGAATTCATTTCGTGTGCACGCCTATGAGTAGGGCGGTTGGTATCGAACCTGCAACCCTTTAGTTTATAATAAAATGTTGTTCCAATGCGCCACGACGATAAATTTAATACACTTTATCTAATTAACAGCTACATATTTAATGAAATGAAACATCACTTCGCTGTAGCTGTACTTAGAACGCGCGTTAGGACTTTACTGTAAATAAATAACTGAGACTGTTAATTTTAAACCCGTTAACGTATTACTAGTATTAAAATAGAGATTACTGCAAAAAGTGTTTTATTGGAACCGTTGTAGAGAATTATCTATCAATTTATAACATAAAAAAAATATTAAATCAGCTTCACGCTGTCTTCCGCACACAGCAGGGTAGGTAGAGGGAACCTAGTATTAGGACACTACGTTTCCCACTTTCCACCGAGTTCCGGAGGCATTGCGTGTTGAGTGGCGGAACTGAACGACGCGCTTTGTATTATTATTTATATATATTATTAAGTTTTTAGGATCTTTTTAGACTTGTCTGTAAGTTAAATCACTCTGCCTGCCACACCTTGCTACGTGAGAGATACCTACTGCGTGTGATCTAAAAAAAAATGTGTTCTTCTTTGAATAAAGCCACCCAATAATTTATTATTGGGTGGCTTTATTCTGCTCTTCTCATTCTGCTATCATTTATGATCATTTATTTTTAGGAGAAGTAAAATTAATTTATTGCATGATGAAATCGTTATGCAATAAATATTTGATCAAAATGAGTCTAGCCATTTTAAAAGAATACTTACATTTAATTTAAGAGATTGTTTTGTAAGACCTGTTTATATTTATTTTTAGCGAAAATTTAGACAAAATTTAGACTTTATTAATATAATACATACGAAATGTATGAAAGCTTCACCAGTTTCGTTTGTAAGCTTAGATTATATTACTGTAAGGTGACTGTAAAATATTAATGGAAAGCCAAGGTGAGGTGGATATACGGCCGTTCCTAATTGCAAATCGATTCTTGCCATCTGCTGTCTTCCGGGCATGAATCTACGTTAAGCCACAATTTATAACTTCGTATTATTTTTTAGTTATATTAAACTTGATTGATGACTTATGCACAAATACTCTAGGCCAGTCGTGGCGCAAACGCACAAGCGCGACAGGATGTAGGTTCGATTCTCAGTCGAAGAATTATATATAGAATTATATATTTATTTAAATTTATATTTTCATTTCTTCGCTCTAGAGACAAAGCGCAGCGTTACGCCAATCAACACGCAATACTTTCTAGATTCGATGGAAAGTGAGAAACGGAAATGCCTAAACGGGAACGGAACGGTCTTAGGTTCCCATGTTCCCTCTGCCTACCCTGCAGTTTACGCAATAAATTTTATACTGGTAATGAAATGAAATACAGAGTGAAGCTATAAAATAAATACTTGCAACTCGGTTAGAATATTTCTAACTCGGGCGGAAAGCGGAAAATGGGTATAAATTAGTCTCTCTGCCTTAACTGCTGTGTAGGTAAAAGGCTGAACCTGCGTTTTTTATATTGTATGTGTGATGTATGATGTACATACAAAGTTAATTTAAATTAATAATCAAATAGCTTTTTAAGTTAATTTTGCACCCGTAAAAGTCAGCTATAATATAATTGCTAATTTATATAAAAAGATATAATTGCTAATTTAAAATTCTATCCATTTCCCACAATATCTTTATTGATTCAACATTCAGTATTATTTTATAGTGATTGCAAAATATTCTGGGTGCGACCGACCGCTCACTAGCTCGAAGTCGTTGCATGATTAGTTCTGGTACTGTTAAAGATGCCAATGTTTCACTAAACGTGCTGAGGGATATCCACACATATTACAAAGATATAAGGTATAAAATGGTTTGTAAAATGCGCATTTGATTCCCGAGACGTGAAAGGTATTCCCATTATATGAATTGAAATAGGCGGTTTGTTAGTATTGCTATGTTTACAGTTTGTCTTTTTCTTATCTTTTGAAAATTTATTATTCAGAGTTAAGTAGTTTCAATTATATTTTTTTTTAAGATAAAATATGTGAAGATATTGAATGTATTATTAGAGTAAAAAGCAATAATTGCTGTACGTTGTTTGCATAACTGCGAACTGTTGCTGTACGCGGTAGTTAAAAAAAATTAAAATCAAGTTCATTCTGTATCTAGTGTTAAGAAACTCCGTTCCCCATTTTCCGTCAACGGTGGACCAAGGTAGACCAGAATTATCTGTATTTCAATAGTTAATTTAATACTCTTAAAGAGGTAGAGAATAGAGAAATATCATTTAATGCCTTGTGCTTATAAATTATAATATAATAAATATTTAAGGCCGGTCGTGGCGCAGCGGCACGAGGTATGACTGTTAAACCGACTGGTTGTGGGTTCGATCCCCACTCGAGGAGATGAAATAT
>DWAO01003737.1:0-13729 GCA_018230605.1 Heliconius congener
AGTCGGTTTTACAGTCACACTTTGTGCCCCTGCGCCACGACTGGCCTTAAATATTAAATAAAATGTTAGAATAATAAATTATACTATAAAACCACAATAATTAATAACATATTTCTTTGGTTAGAATAGTTATTCATACCAAAATCTAAATACAACCTATAGACACATTATTTACTTAGATTAAGCGAAAAGTAACTAATCTCGTAAGCTGTAGAATTAAGTAACTGAGTAAATTAGTCTATAATTTTAATTAAAACTACAAGTTAATACTTTTATTTTCAAATATAACAATATCTTTCACCAAACAGTAATCACCTACTTCTAACTAACGCATATCTGAACTTTGTCCAACACCAAATGCACTCCTTTTATTGTAGCTTATCATAGTCGAGATAATTTCTAAGAGCTCATATATCAAGTGGGCACATAGGCATATCGACGCGCGGTATCGCTGGATGCATAATTAATATAGTTATATGAGACCAAGTGGCGTGGCCGTTTTATTTGAGATAAAACTATCGAAAATCATTCCGTTACTATTTCACACTTGCCCACGATGAATCATGTGTTAGATAATAGACCTAATTTAATTTAAGCGTCTCATTTCGATATTTAAATAATAAAAGCCTACAGAAAATATTTTATTTTTACTAAAGCAATTTAGCAAGTGTTTATTTGTATTATTAAACTAATAATTATTCTTTTACATTTTAGTATATTAGGTAGGTAGGTTTTAATATATTTTTACTTCTGTAATTATTCGTTTTATAGGTATAGATCATTACATTTTTTACGCTACCGGCACTGAGGAGAAAACCCAAGTCACTCCGTTGCCGTTGAGACACATCCTTTGCCAACGTTCTGCCGAACTCTTGGGACATTGTGTGTTGAGCGGCGGAACTCAACGCCGCGCATGCCAGGACAAGAAGTTCACCAGCCAGAAGTAAAAAAAAAATCAATTAACGTGTAAATTAAACATATACATAATCACAATATCCGATGCCTCTAGCCGCGACAGTGGCAGTACCAGCCGCGACACAAAGACTCGCGATGTGTTAAAAACGAGTGGCACTCGTCCGTCGGGCAGACAATCAACGTTTCGCGAGCACTGACCTACGCCACGCCACTACTATTGGCCGGACGCGTCATCCGACGTATTCGAATGAGTGCGAAATATAGAGACTGGAAAAGGTCACCATTTGTTGAAGTTGTAAAGTAGTCGCGAGAACAACCGTTGTTAACTTTTAGACACGATCGTTATCGGTTCATACGAAATATCTAAATACACGGTAGTCATAGTATCATAATAAAATTGTTATATTGAGTATCTCACATCACGCCGGAAGAACCATAACTTTGTCACTACCTATTGCCCGTTCTAAAGACATGGCACACAGCCAAAATCTTATAAAAATTTTTGTTTCATCGTAATATTTTGACACTCGCTTCTTCGAGCTAGTTTCCACTCGGAGAAGTAAGCACTCCGATCGAATCGGACACACGACAACGATCAAGTTTGAAATCAGAGAAAAGTAAAGTACTTTTGATCGATTCATAAACAATAATACTCTGTATCTACTGTGTACGTACTGTGAATTCAAAGTAAACTAATTAATATACACACAAATGTACATAAAATAATGAACGGGTCAGTTCGAATTAGTAATGTTTACACAAGAATTAGGCAATAAATAGTTAGTATAAATAGAGCACACGTGTGCACCAGCCGCGGTACAACATGACACTATCAATCTCATCCGTACACGAGTAATGACTACGTTAACTAATGTTATTTAATATTGGTTTTTAAATTATCCCGGAAGCTTTAAGATTTAATAAAAACAACTTCCAACTACATACTTTGAAAACACTATATCTATAGTCTAACATCATTAGGACGTTGTAGGTGATGGGTCCAAATTCTAAACAGGAACAAATTAAGGATTTTATCATACTAGTACAATCTACAGAAAAGGCAGTACGCTATAAATTTAATCTAAACCTCCACACTTAGAAAAGTAAAATACGTTTTCTAAATAAGTATATTTTCTTTGTTCTATATTTAGGTTTACTTTAAAACACTAAATACTGTAGTCCAAGAAACATCTCATACAAGTTTTGCCTCTATTTAAAATTGTGTAATTTAGAATTTGTTCAACATAGAAAATCATCAACATTACACGTAAAAAAAATATCATAAAACATTAAATATAATATTAACATAAATATTACCATAGAGACATATCTAACGTCTATACACGCAAGCCTCCACGGCCGCACACTCAACAGACGACAGGCGGTCGTTGATTAATCACTCAACATAAAAGAGAACGTTAGTTCTACCCCGATATCGATAAATAGCATCGATTTATCGTACACAAAATATTGTAGAAGAAATATACTTGCAAATTTTACAAAAAAATACAAGATAATTCGCATCCATTGTAACATTTAGAGACTTATCACTCATGGCTTCCAGTTAATACGTACATATATGGTTAGTCTTATTTAATACTTTAAGTATATATAATAACGCATTCCGCGGGTTGTGATAAAATAGCGTGCGTAAGTAAGGCACAATCTTAAGTTACGAGTATAGACAATAATTACCGCCAGTTGAGTGCCTTGCCAACTATGCGAGAACATTTTTAAGATTTTATGTTAAGAACTAGCAAGTAACTTGAGCGAGCAATAACCCTTTCCTTACGTATTTATTTCTATTTTGAATAACTTTATTTAAAGTCCCTGTCATAACCTAGTTTAACGAGTGATATGCAAATAAATCAAGATTTATGATGTTTTATGAGACTCACGTTATAGCTGAGATTTTAACATTAAATCACTGCGAGGGTGAGCATAAATCATACCGCAATTAGTTTAACTTTAATAGTAGAGTAGACATTAAATTGAAAATGAACATCTAAAAGCCGTATACATAGATACATAAATAAGTATAGGTATAAAAAACAAAAAAAAATCATCTTTGTGTTTAAGCAATAAAAAAAAACGTGGATCATCATAAACGCCATTAGTCATTAACGTGTTATTGACTGGTCTGAATAAGTGAACGCGCAGCAGTTTTTGATAATAATCGTTGATTCGTCAGTGGCCCCAATACTTTAGGAACTCGACACTTATTTCCTGCAAATGTCAGGTCGATGTCGCGACCGCGTCGTTACTCCGCCGATTTGCATTATAAATATTCATACATTTGTTCACATCGCCCTTCGTCGAGCCGACACCTTCAAATAAAAGGATCATATTTATCAACAGCCGGCGTAAATCGGAAAGCGGTTTCGGCGGTGTAATATTTAAGTTTTCGTCATAAGGCCGCAAAAAGGGAAAACTGGGAAGAATTAATGCTCGAGAAGTTCTAAATTAATCCCCTCGAGTCGCCCGCATTGAGAGTGCGAAGAGCAAACATTTATGGTGAAGCCTCTCCGGCTCACAGGCAGTTTTAGTTCGACGGAAGCCGAAGTTAGACGAGAGCCGAGCGGCGCCGAGGACGGCCGGAGTGGAAAGCGAAACCACCCCAGCCTCCCCCGGCGGGTCTTTGTCCCTGCGACCCAGTTAATGACCGCCCCCGCAGACGCGCCACCTAGCCCCGTTCCGATATAAATACGCCTACTACACTTGACCTCCAAAGTTTTTATTGGAAAGCACGTGCTATTGAGATCGTATGTAGTAAACAATTCTCTTCAAGTGGGCGTTGTGTATCGATTATTGTTATGACATCTTCTATTTACAAACAACTCCTATAAACAAGTTCCACTATATACTACGGCACTAGTGAGCTCCTTCTAAGTATCGAATTCTGTAATTCCTTAAATAATATATTATGTTTTCACTGAATGTACACAAATTCAAATTAAACTCTGAAGCGTTTATGGAATAAAACGAATCTTTTAGATATTGCAAAATTCAATTGGATCGTCAATAAATCCCGACAAAATGCTTACGAGTCCAATGGAGCGGACAGAGCGGGGAAGAAGCAACAGGTCGCGATACGTTTTAATTGTCGGCCGATAAGCATCGCCGTCACCCGAGCGCGACACGGACACGACGCGAAGGCACCGCGCAGTACGATGACCGGCCGGACCCTAAACGAATGCATTCTATAAAGTGCACTATACAATTGTATTTCATTTAAGATTATATTATCTACTTTCAAAGTTATTCAAATTATTTTTACGGCTTCGTCCGCTGGAGCGTATGTACATAGATATTATATATACCTATTATACAAATATTTTTTGGGACTCACTAAAAGAGATTTTTTGGTTTGCCTACAAAAAGGTCGTTTTAGAAATATAACATGTTATTTTATATCTGTCTAGGTAGGTGGTAGACAGGTACGAGAGACAACCGCGGTTTTTACCACGTAAATCTAGATCCTACGGAAATTTCGGGATAAAAAATAACCTGGTGCTCCATAGCCCCTCTATCTTTTAGTGAGTCCCATAAAAATTGGTTAAGCTATTCCAGAGACTAATCCGGACAGACAGAAAAAATTGTAAAAAAAATAATATTTGTGATTTAGTATCGTGTAAATAACTACATATATGCTTGAAAAAGAACGGTTATTTTCGGGCAAATACTTTAATTTTATTTTATATCTATAGACCATATATGTACTCATAGTGACATTTTAGTACGCAGGTTACGTACGTACGTAGTTTGGTACTTACTGGTTTGATAACGAATGTTAGTAAGCACGTGGTTAATTATAAAGAATATCTTGTTGTGAATTAAATTAAGACATTAACAGTACTAAAATACAACTACAAATAAATCTCTAAAGCAAATTTTCCTTTATTACGTACCCGAGCAAGTTAGGTGACCAGTTTAATTGGAACTATCGCTTCGCTAAGCTTCCATTTCGTTTTGGAGATGAGAAGGATCTTTTGAACTGGCGTGGAGTCCAGCCACCGAAGTTGCATAAAATGGTGTTGCGCAGGCCGCAAGGGACTAAGGTAAACATTTCAATATCCTTTGTTTATTTGGATCGCAGTTTGCTAACAAACATTTGAAGTGTCAGGCAATATCGCCGTACGGCCAACCGCTGGAGAAACTTTGATTATTGATACAATCATTGAGCGCATAAATGCCCACTTAGTTGTTTTGTTTGAGTTTCATCTGAAACGTTATACCAACGTTAACAATACCAGTAACGATTGGTCGACAAAAATGGTCATTTTACGACACATATGCAAATGTATGAAGGCACTTAAGCTCACTGAGTATATAAACTTGTACTATAATTTTAATTACAAAAAATATGAACGTTTATACGTTTGGACTTTTGGAAACTCATCTTATCCTAAGATCTGTCTTAGAATTAGATTACGGGATATTATCTGGACAAACAACGCAGCTGGCGTAGATTTTTGTTAACACATTTTCATTTTCATTTCGGATCATAAAACCTGGATTCTATTAATTTAGAACATTAAATAAAATATGTACCAAATAACTCGTACACTTCGAAATTTTGTCGCTGTATCATAAAATATTATCGATATAAAATCCATTGATATGGAATATCTTATATGCAATATGAGCGTTTCATAAATTAGCCTTTCGCCCACACGTAGCTCCAAGTACCACTATCATTATACTGGAAGGCTTTGTGCCAGCTCACGCCTTCAAACTTAACAATATGCCCGCCGAGTGCAACGATCTAAGTCATAAAGACAGCTCCTACTACGATTGCCGAACTCATTATCGTTAATTGTTATATTATTCATATTGCATATTCAAAGTTTTTATTACATTTACTGAAGTTAGAATAAATAAAAATGATTTTCAATAGTAAAATATCGTATGTAAAAAAAATATATTTAGAACTTTTTTACGTGTGAGAATATTTTTTATACTAAATATATTTATTAAATTGTAACTACCATGTATTTATTACTCACGTTGCTATCACCGCAAACGGTATATACAGGAGTCTCTGATTTGCAATTGCATTGAGTTTTAAACTGCAAGTTTTGCGATGCGCCTATTGAAATTGCGTGTTATTTTCAATTCATTAATATGTATTGGATATTTATTCATTGAATGACTCTTGTCTTGTTATGCATAAGAATATATTAAAAAAGAATTTTGAAGCCGTTGTGGCTCAATGGATTAGCATCTGCCTGTACACGTGATGGTTGTGGGTTCGATACCCATATTAAATTATTTTCTTTTCTGTGTGTTTTTCTGGTATGTGATATGCTGCCAACGGGAAAAACGTGAAACTGATGCTTCAGCTTCATGTTTCAGTATTAAGTATTAATTTAAGTTTCAGCAGTATTCATTTAAGTTTCAGCATTAAGTTATTAATTAATTAATTATAAATTAAAGTAATTTGTAACGCTCTTAAATTTTATACATTATGTTTTACTTTGGCACAGCAATAAGCAAAAGGCATTGTATAAAGGGCATTGTAATCCGAGGAGCCGGTCATTTCGCAAAAGTAAACACAATCCAATTTGGGTCAGTATTTATTGTAATTTGAACAGAGACATATTTAGCTGCTGGCCAATAACTTATTATACAAATGTCAATATCGTGCCTGCTTCAACAATATTTAGCGAGGCGTTAGTTTTTAACGCACAAAAAACGTAGGTTTGGAAAAAAAACACTACAAAATGATTACTTTTATTGTAGGAGTCTATAACGTGTTGGAATATAAAATTTTAATTATTATTGGTACGTGATAAGTTGTTAAATGATTAAAATAAAAAGTGGAAGAACGCCCGAGCTTTAAGCCATTTTAATTGGTATTAACAGCTGCGAAAGTTTTATACAAGCTATTTATTACTGATAGGGTAAAAATTACTTTAGGGTAATGTAGTATTTATGTTTTTTTTTTGTGATAAGTTAAAAAATGTCATAGAAAATAATGTAGGAATATTTAACTGAATAAATTAAGTAAACACACCTGCTCAGTGTATAAAACAACACTAGATAAACATTTATATAACAGAAGTAAAAACACGTAAAAGCCACAAATTTGTTTAATATTTTATTAAAGGTAGGTATAAATTATATTTTTAAGTTAAGTGTTAACGGAAAGTTTTTTTAGAAGTATATTGATTTTTTGGCACAGTTTGGATGTACCTTCCAGTTAAAGCGACAGTTGATAGTAAAACGAATTTTAAAAAACGTAGTGTGAGTTAAAAAAAATTAATATTTTTAATTCGCGTGATTAAGGAAACGAGCTTTTATAAAATTTTGAAGAAAAGTAATAAACGATCTTCCACCATATACTCCCCATCTATTCGCAAATATGTTTGTTTATACAAATATATTTAATGTAAAATTATTCATATCCATATAAAACATTTAGTTAACCCTACTAACGGTTATAATGAAATCACCTCCTGCTGATAGTCGGTGTAACAAGAAATATAGTGCATATTAACTAAACAAGCGATTTATGTGACAACTACAGCTTTATGAAAGCTACGGTTATAATTTAGTATAAACATGAATGTTTTAAACTATTAAAAGGAAGTAATAACTTAAAAAGCCATGAATAACATGTTATTTTATTATTTTTTCTGGAAAATGGAATATCAAAATATAAATAAAAGTAATTTATAGGAAATTAAATTTGCCAAACAATTGACAGAAAGAAAACAAACAAAGAATTATATATATATATATAGTTCAAACACGTAATACTATGTCATATTGTATAATATTACGCACGACTCATCAGGTTAGAGATAGAAATTATAGACTCACTGAACTAGAAACTAAGTTAATTAACAATAATTTATGATACAAGTCATCGAGCTTGAACTATGCGATATGCGTTAATGGCTATAAGCTATAAATTGTGCTGTACCAATCGATACTGTAGGACCAGTAAATTTCACAATCTAGAGAATCTGCATATGTATATAATATACCTATAATTGAAAATATTAAAAATTTAATTTCCTCGAGTGGGAATCAACCCAATTCCTGTCTGACCTGTCGTATTAACAGTCACTCGTTTATGTTCACTGCGCCACGACTGGCCCCAAATACATATGCATACCATATGTAAATAATTTAATAATTTATATCACACATTAGTTTTGGACAGTGATTTCAGTAAATTATATATAGACGAAAAGTTACGAATCAAGAAATATGTCTATATATACTTTAAACAAAAGAAATAAAAAAAAAAACCAATAATATCGTTATAAAAAAGCAAGTACTTAATAACATAATAATTAACATTTACTGTTATAAAATGAAAATAAAATACATTATCAGCCCTTAGCGGTCGATATCTAAGCTAGAAAACTAAAACGTACACCACGTACACCCAGATCTCGCATGAGAAACGATTAGGCCGTGAGTGTATTGCTCATACGTTCACATGTTTTTCCCTCAATGGCGCCCTGCTTGAATGTGAAGATGTTCTTGGTTCCAAGTAATGCCCTATTGACTGTGAAGCAAACTTTTATGAAAGGGTACGGAATGTAATCTACGTCCCTTTATAGCAGTTGATGCGAAAAGATCTATAACGTATCTACATACTACCTACATAACTCTTACCATGTGAAGATCTGGTATAATTCTGGTTTCTAATCTTATGGGAAAACTATGATAATCGACTGGTTATAAATATTTCCTCGCTTTCATTTAGCTTTACAAATATATTGTTAAAAAAATTGCACTTATGCAAAGACACATTATCTGCGTAGACATGCGGAAACAATAAATACTTATTTAGAACACTTTAAAATAACACTTTAAAAATGTTTAAAAAAATGCGGAAACAAATAAATGCGCATTATATTATGGGTACAAAATACCTAAGAACCTTTTAGGGTTAGGTATGAACAAAGCGAGAGAGGCCTTGGAAGCGAGTTTGAGAACGTTCTATTAGAAATAGGTAGGTAGCCTTAGTGCAACTGCATTATTGCAACACCGGGCCTTGCATTCGCCGACCTACAACGCCGACCATGGACCGAAATACCCGCTTTCGCGCTGTGCCCACTGCAAACCTACACGTTCAATTTGTTGTAATGCTAATCATAAACAAATCCTTTAATCTTTTTATATCTTCCGCATTATATGCGATATGGCAAAAAAATGCAAAAGGTACTTTACGTGCACTGAGTCCTCAGTTTTGCATCAACCATTTTACCAGACCAAAAAAACACACTCTATTATCTTAGTAAATTATGAATGTGAAAGAAATATAATATCAAAAATCTTTAAGATTAAGCGACAACAATGTTTTAATAAAATTATACAATTATTTATCCAGCTAGTCCAAGATTTACGTAATAAGAGCTAACTTTAAGTTTAGAGGTTTCAATGAAACAAGTATTAAATCTTATGTAATGAATTCTTTTAAAAAGTTACTTTGAAGGACTCGTTCCAAACTGTTTTCAAGGTTTGCTAGCCCAAGTTTTGTTTATTTCCCAAAACTTTTGTCCTACTCTCTTGCAGTCCTTGGATTTACAGAATTAAATTTATTTACCAAGAAAACCTTAACGAGTTCTCGTGTATTAAGTAATGTTGTAATGTAATCCTTACTGAGAAATATCATCCAATCGATACTTTTAGCAGAGCTATAGCCTATAAATTGCAAAGGAACGCAAGTGACTGTATACGAACAGGCATTTAAGAAGATGGCGTAACTAACGGCCGTTCCACTTTGATAGAAGAAGCAAAATATCTAAATATAAGATATTTTGCCGTAATAATATAATAATTGCATCAATGCATACTGTATCGTTGTCATTTACATGTATCTTATTTTTATTTTAAAGTGTATAAACAATTTTGACTGTCCATTATTATTTTATATATGCATTTCTTCTTTAATCTACATTATAGTTTTTACAAAAGTCTGTTTCCAACAAATACTATATTATTAGTTTTGAATATAAACGTAAGAAACGAATACAGAAAAATGAGAAGGAGTAATGGCGAAAATATCCAAAACACAAATATATTTTTTCCGATAAAATTTTTCCTCGCACGGCCGACGTCTCGCACGGTTATTGTAGAGCTGTAGACAGTCACGTCGAACACGATCAACACGTTGACCGACATCGCCGTCCAATCTATCCGGGCTACACTACGAGCGCAAATCGCAAATAGACTGGACATTGTCGGTGCAACCGCAAACTGTTTGTATTCAATTCCGCCGAGCGTTGTATCTGTTGCTCTTAGACACGAATACGTTGAAATTGAACTGAACAATAGAAGTAACATCGAGCTTACTTAGTTATATTATTACGTTTGTCTAGCATTGGTTTTTCGTAGTTTGTTACTATTTTTGGCTGAACATTCTTATATTTTTAAGAATAAGAAAGGAGTGTGTTTTTTAATCAATTTACCAGTTTATTAAAAACATACCAATATTCATAGTTTTTATCATTTCTGTGCAGTTACTTTTTGATAAGATATTGTATCATTGCACTCGCAGTTTATTTCAGCCATCTCGTAAAATATCTAAAGAATATATTAGCGGTTCAATACACTTTTAACTTTATGTTAGGTACAACAATGTTTTTTTTTTTTGAAAAAACAAGACAATGATGATGTGATCACCGCCGCCCACGACCCTGTTTAACACCAGAGTACCTACAGGCAGGTTGCCGGCCTTTAAGGTGGACATCGACACGGTTTTGCCAAAGATATCCACGTCCTATCGACCTAGGAACACTGCCGCAGGTAGGCCATTCATTACACAGTTATGACTGTAAAAAATTTGAAACATAAAATGTATTTTTAGTAAATGTTAAAAGTAAATTGTACAGAAGATCTTTACAATTATTATTAGTAAATAATAGCTCCTTGTATTCTATTACCGACTGGCGCGTCAGTAATAAAAGGCGCGTCGTAAATCGGGCACCATTTTCTTTGAAGTTTATCCTAGCTTAAGACTCCATTATCATATACAACATTTTAAATATCGACAGACAATAGGTGGTGAGTTGTAAAGGCAAAATATTTACTTTACAACCCAACAAAATTTCAAAGAAATTCTAAGACAAAGCGCTTTAGAAAAAGTTGGCCGTTTGAAACAAAAGGACGTTCCAATGGAGGGACGCGTTGGGGTCTGTAAATCAATGTAGGCGAATAATAAAATTGCAGGGTCGTGGAATTATAGCTTACGGGGAATTCGAGGCGACATCTGGCAAACGTGGAAAGTACAGTTACAAAAATTATATTAATTTTGAAAACATTTAAACTTATTATTTATGTACTAAATTAAGTTTGAAGAAATATTACGTGGCGCGAATTGTGGTGAAGTTAGGCCACATGTACCCGTATTTATAGATGTAAGAACCACAAAGGATAATATTTTTTACAAAATATCCTTTATCCGTAAACAAAATAATCACTTTTATATTTCACACATATGAAACATAAGCAAGCTTAAGAAAAAATAAGATATTCCTTTTTTTTAGTTTAACTCTGTGTCCCGTACGTAGCAGGGTAAGCAGAGGTAACCGTGTTAAGTGAGAACCGTGTTAAAACACTCTATTTTAATTTTAATTAAATATTTAATTTAATAGTAATATTAAATTAAATATTTAACTTCCTTGAATGCGAATCGTACCCACAACCTGTCGCGTTTACAGTCGCATACTTCAACGCCTGCGCCACAACTGGCCTAATAAGATATTCGAATTATGATTTTTTACATACAGCCGTGTACTTTCAAATGACTAACTCAATAATAAGTGTAATGAACTTTAATATGTAATAGCATCACGCATATGTCAAGGCAATATGATCCCTTCATCTTGTGCGTTGCAGCAAATAATGCATTGTGCAGCGTTGTATGCCAAGGTTAGTTTGGCGCGATTGCTTTACCTATCCTTGTAAGCTTCATGCGTCAGTTTCCAATTATATTGTATTATATTAAAATATCGCATTTATAATAAGCCCTATATGAACCTAACTCGTCTAAAAATGTAAAAAAAATTAGTTGTTAATAATTTAAAGCCGTCGTGACGCAGGGGCAAATAATCCAATGGTTGTGGGTTCGACTCTTACCAGGTTAAATCAATTATTATTTATATATATTTCAATTTCTTCGGTATGGTACCAAGACAAAAGCGTGGCAACGGAGTACCACCAACATTCAGCGGAAAATATGGAACTGCTACATGCGGGATACAGCGTGAAGCAAAAAAATAAGAATCGAATATAATTCAGTTAGTAACGATTTTACATATACCGACCGACCGATACCTTTTTAAAATATAGTTCTGACAAATGATATCTTACAAATAACAAAATGACAGAGAATTATTTATACCTTTTTAACCGACTTTCTTAAGGAGGAGACTATTCATTTTACTGTATTTTTTTATGTTAGTTACCTCAAAACTTTTTTTGACGTTACTTGACCGAGTGAAACGATTTTGATAAATCTTTTTGTATTTGAAAGACGGTGCTTCATCCCATTTTAATTTGGTTCCATTTCTGACAATGTTATCCATGAGAAAATCACACAAGTCTTCAATTTGCATTAAGTATGTGCGCGACAAATGGACGAATAACTTACTATCACGCTAACCGATTGTGATTTTTTTTATTGGTAATAGTAGTGTGTGTAAGATAGTGAACAAGGATATACTATCCTTGACCCTCCTTAAAAAAAAACGGGATTTTGGGTTAGGTTCTAATTATGAGATCCGGTAAAAGACGGTTTTTTTTTTGTTAAAAACTGTAATTATTTCAACTACTTCGCTCGTAAGTTTTGAAGCTTGAAATTATAATTTAACAAAACAATGGAAAGTGGCGTCTGTTTTTACTTCTCGTAGTACAACTGCTTCATGTATTATGTACCCAAGCTCTATGTTTACGTAAACTTTTAAACATAACTACTGGTCAAACATCACGTTACGTTCAAACCAACATAACTCTAGCAAGCCACTAGTCGTGTCCTACATTAAAAATAACAATAATAAAATCTTATGTCTTTCTCTATGATGGTACAGGATGGTGGGTACAGACAATATGTATATTTTAATCTAATCCATGACTATGTGATCGAACATAAGTTTAACACAAAACAATGGATTAGAACAACTCGATGTAACAATTGACTACTGTTACAACAGAATGTATATTGTCAAAGATAAAACGGACCGACGTCGACAGCGCTTCAGTAGGCGCACTATGTAGAAAACCGGACGATAAACAAAGCGAGGGTCAACGCCATTGCAGTGCTGCACTCAACCAAGCAAACAGATCAACATACTAAATACAAACATTTTTAACGCCTGGTATGCAAAAAAAAATATAAAATTAATGATTGAATGTAGGTTATATTCAAGTTTAAATGTAAATAAACCAGTTTTGTCTCGTCAATAACACTTTTTAAGCATAAAGTATCAAAACAAAAGTTGTACTAAGAAAAACTTCAGTAAAATTATTTTTAAAAAAAATTGTAGAGCAAGGATATTATACAGCAATATTTCGAAAATAAATTGAATACTATAGTGATTTTCGGTTAAAATGCAACGTCAACCGTTGATATTGCAACTTTGCACCGCTCAAATACATTCGAACTCTAAATAAAACTTGCAAAGCGGTCTGTGACCCCTCACTGTGACATTAAAATGTTCGTAATCAAACGTCAAATGATGGGAGAGCAAGATAAGACTTTGTAGAGTAATATATCGCGATTTAGGGGTTTGCATTCATCGATTAAATAACTAATAAACATTTTATATATTTATATATATATATATATATATAT
>DWAO01003738.1:0-13729 GCA_018230605.1 Heliconius congener
CGGAGACTGTAGCGTGTATTTTTTGTTTATTATTCCACAACTAATTACTAAATACTGGTCATTAGTTAAAATTCATATATCACATTAAAAATTAAGTAAGTTATAACGTCCTCAAAATATGTGCAATAAAATATATAACAAGAACAGAATAAATACTTTTTGGAAAATATAAAAAAAATAATGTAGCGGGATTTGAATCCTCGCCTCTTCGAAACCGTCCAAGCGCTCTGACCAAATAAGGTATCTTTGGGTAGCGGGATTTTGTGTAAAAATCTGGCTATCGAGATGCTAGCAACAGAAATAAGTTGTAACCAGCATATAATAATTTCGTCGTAGCTCGATGAGGACGTATGACTTAGTTGGTCAGAGCGCTCGGTCGGTTTCTAAGAGGTGAGGGTTCAAATCTGGCTACGTTCAAATTATTCTACGTTTTAAAAAAAATAAGTTTTCTAAGTGTTGAATTAACACTTATTATAAATGTAAAACATAAAAGCAGGATAAATTGGAGCACAAATTCTCTTAGTCAGACAGGGAAGACTCAGTATGGGCCTAAAATTAAATTTTAACCCCTGTGGTCAAACACAAATAAGTAAGAGTTGTGCATAATATCAGAAATAACTCAGGTCGTATATAATATGTTATATAAATCAGCTTCACGGTGTATCCCGCACACAGCAGGGTAGGCAGAGGGAACCTAATGTTAAGACACTCCGTTCCACACTTTCCGCCGAATTCTGAAGGCATTTCGTGCTGAGTGGCTGACCTAAACGCCGCTAATATGTTATATCTTAATAACTAACTTTATAAAACATGCTTAAGACTCTGTTTTTACTTATGCTAATCTTAATCTCTCTTTCAGTACGTACAACTTTCTCGTTACCATTGAAATTTTAACTACCAATTATATATTTCTTAACTACTTTCCTAAGACAAATGTTTAGTTTTTTACGCTTAATAGGTGTTTAGTAGAGGTGAAAAATATGAAACGGATATGGAAAAGCGGATTGCAACCGGTATTAATAGTACCTTAGCTGCATTGGTGAAGAGAGACTGTGAAACGTCAGCATAACTGCGTTTTTGATTGCACACAATACAGTACTGGTACAGATGCTGTTATACAGCGAAACAAGTGGTACAGGAGAAGAATTGCATAAAGGTAAACTCTCAAAAATATATGAAAAATTATATTTTCATTTCCTCGCTATGGTAACGTGGCAAAGCGCGGCGTTGAGTTCCACCACTCACCCACTCTGGCTCAATCGGTAAAAAAATATGTAAAAATATCAATTTAATTTCAATAAGTTAAAATTTTTAAATAATATGTGACAGCATTAAAACGTTATTACATTATTTCTTTGTATTTCAAATTTAACATTGATTTGGTAAGCAATTTTAAAATGTGTCAAGAACAATAACATAATACAGTCAGTTTCGTTTTCACTTAGCGTGCATTGCTAGAGATCATTTTACTATTAAGTTATGGTACTAAAATCTTATTTTCGTCATGTTGATGCCGTCGTGAGACATCTGACTGGAAAAGATGTTTGTGGGTTCAATTCTTAATCGAGGAGAAGAATAATTATGATTATGCTTCTATTGTAAAAATTTACCGGCTCTGGTAGATTAGATGTGGCGCTAAGTTACGCCACTTAACATCTAATGTTTCGAAAATTGGGCAGAAAAGCGGGATAATACTAGATTCAGAAGAACTTTTTAGCTGTTTGTCGTAAAATTTCTCGTTTGTGAGTAAATACTCATCAAAACGAAAAATGAGAAATAGCTATAATCATGTAGACTACTTACAGTACCTTAAAGTACCAGTGGGGAACACAATGCCTTAATACTAGGCTATATATAATGTGAAGCTAAAAAAATAGTCCACACGGGCAAAGCCACGAGCGACAGTTGAACGAAAATACAGGAAGGACTTTATATTATGATTTTAACTACAAACTGTGTACTGCATATATCACAGTAAGCTGAGGGAATCTGGAAATTTTGTGTTAATATACACCGTTCCCGTTAACTTACTATCATTACCCACTTTCTGCTCAATTCTCAAGACATTGCGTATTGAGTAGCGTAACTCAACACCATGCTTTGCTCCGTTACCACATCAAATAAATGTAAATATTAAATATTTCGTTTCTCCGAGTATGACTCGACTCTATTTACTTCATATTGCGAGAGCTTTGCAAAAGAAAAAAATGCATCTCCCTTAAAATGTAGTGTCATACAATTTTTCTTTCAATTTTCTTAAAGCAAAATTTCTCTCTTCTACCAGATGGTAGAGTCTTGACTTTCAATAAGTAATATTGAATTCTTCTATATTGAATAAAACATTTTCCTTTAGCGTTCAGGCGCTCACTGACCACTGCAGGTTTCGGTTGAAAAGTGAAAAATCCAATATTTTTGAATTGCCATATTTATAAATATAATTTACTATTTTATTGTAAATGAAAAGAAAATCTTTTGAAAGGAAATGAGTGTCTTAGCACTGAGTGAAAGATGTGGGGAAACGAGTGTTTCAACACTGAGTATTCGATACCTTATTAAAATATTTTTTATCGTATAGTGTCGTATATAACTGATCGCGATCTATTTCTAGAGAAATTATTTAATTAATGTAAAGTATTTTTAACAAGTTTCTTTTAAATTGTCTATATAAAATTGTGTTTAATTTCTTGTACTCACTTGTAATCAGGTTTTATGTATCAGGTAAAATATTGCTCTTGTAGACAAAGCGCGGCGTTGAGTCCCGCCACTCAACAAGCAATGTTTCGAAAATTAGATGCTAAACGGAGTCTTACACTAAATTCTCTCTATCTACCCCTCATACAGGAAAAAGCGTGAACAAATGTTTAATAAGTAACTGACAATAACCACTAAATACTCTCAATTGTCCATAATATCCGAATACTTCGCTAATTCCCCGTAATTCCATAATCTAGTACAGGCACTCAGTCGACTTTTCCGCTCCATTACTGTTCAGTTTGGTTCGCTGGACACATTCAATTGTACTGATCTACGCCTAATGGAATTTATTAGTGGGCGATCGATTTATTGATGTATTTTACATGAGGTTTTATATTATCCCTCTTATTTAGTCGCCTATCTGAAAATGAGACGGTTGAGGGTTCGATTCCTATTCGTTGAAATGATATTTTTCATTTTCTCGCTCTAGTAACAAGATAAAGCGTGGCGTTGGGTTCCGCCATTCAATTTGCAAAGGTTCGAAGTGGAGTAATACTAGGTTCCCTCTGCATACAATGCTGTGCTATTTGCGAAAGTTAAAAAAATGTGGTATAAATGTGCATTTAAAGTATAATGTGTTTTGATATAAAAACAAAAATAAAAATATATGTTTTTATGCGTATGGAATGGGCAGAGAGAACCTAATGTTAAAATTTTCCATCCTCTATTCCATGCTTTTTCTGATTTCGATAGATTTTCACATTAAAACATTTACTTTTGGAACCCATTGATACAAAATTATTATCTGATAACGGATTGTAATTTATGAAAAAAAAAATAACAAAATAAAATTTGAATCTATTACTGATTACTTTTAACCCAATAAAAACTACTGTGCCACACAGGCATATATGGACGTACGTATTTCTTGTAACTAAATCTCACTTAAAACAAACTTTAGAAGTGAATTACTAGAACTCGACCGTGTCCTAACTGCAAGTTAATGCTGACGCGTGTCCAAGTTCAAATCGAGCTTTCTAATGTTCTTCTTATGTTACTGTTTCCTCTTAATGGATATCTTTTGATAAAATATCTAATAATTAAAAAATAGCTTTAAAAGCATAAGTTTTGTTGCAAAGTTTTTAATTTAAAAAAAAATATATTAAATCAGCTTCACGCTGTATCCCGCACATAGCAGGGTAGGCAGAGGTAATCCAGTGTTAAGACACTCCGTTCCCCACTTACCACCGAATTCTGGGGACATTGCATGTTCAGTGTCGGAACCTAACGCTGCACTTTACATCGTTATCAGGAAATAAAATATTATTGTTTTCCTTTCCCTAGTGGGGATCAAACTCATAACCACCGTCGCGTTTACCCCGTCACAACGACTGGCCTCAAGTCTTTTCCAACAATTTGAAAAAAGTACGTGGATTATTATTTCACATGTTATAATATATTCCTAGAATTGGATAATATTATAAGCTAAGATAAATTATATAAGCTTATAAGTACGTGAGCTAAAATTCGTTAGTGAATGCATTTGTATCTATTTGTAAATTTTTAGAAAACTAAAAATCTCTATCTAGTCTATGTTGATATTTCATCAACATCAATTCAGTAGTTTTTGGCATAAAGTTACCTTCGAATCCTTGGAGTGAACATGTATAATATATATTTTTAATTAAAATTGCTGTATTTTTAGCGTTAAATTCCTTTTTTACATTTGCTAAAACTTGAGAACCATTTGTTCTCATCCTATATTTTAACACTTACTATTTAATATATAAGAAAACGAAAATTACGTGACTAAATTAATAAAGCCGTTATGATATCGAAACCAAATAAAATTATCAAATTAATATAATTTACCGAATCGTAGTCGTCCAAATAGTTAACCCAATTGCGATGACTTATTAAAGATTTACGTGGTCTGATTTTTAAATATAAAAATTATTTTAATTATAAACTAGCGACTCAAACGCAGATCCGCTCGCTTAACTTTATTTTATTTTATACCCAAATTATACAAAATCTTTACATAAATTGTAGTTTATATGTTAACCTACTATATATGTTACATTACTATATGATTTCGTCTAAATCCTTTTCCGTCTTAACACTGGTCTTCCTCCGCCTATCCTGAAGTAGGCAGAGGGCACCTAGTGTTAGGAGACTCCGTTCCTCACTTTCCGCCAAGTTCTGGTGGCATTGTGTGTTGAGTTGTGGAACTCTACGCCGCGCTTTGCCTCGACAACAGAGCAAAAAAATTAAAATATAAATGTAAAAAAATATTTTATTTCCTCGAATGGGAATCGAACCCACAACCAGTCGATTTTCCAGTCACACTTTGTGCCCCTACGCCACAACTTGCCTCGAAGCATATGCGTTAATTAATATGCATTTTTCTAAAACTGTTGTTACGTTATTAGAATATTCATTTTCACAGTGTGAAATGTAAATGTCAGGCACAACTTATACTCTACTTAAAAACACTAAAATAATATCTCCAAAAAAGGTATCTTCTATATTAAGAATCGTACGTAAATCTTTAAATTATAAAATCAAAAAGTCACTCACTCACTCATCACAAAATCTTAAAAAATTACAAAAAATAGTAGTTCCAAATTTTGCATGGAGGCTACAGGACGTAGGCACTTATGCGAGAATTTGTAATATTCGGCCCCTAAGGCGTTGTTTTCGGGATTGATAGTATCTATGAAACTTCCTTACTATAAGTGCTAGGAATCTAAAATTATGCATGAGTGTTATTTATGGAAAGAACGTAGATGCTCACTAAAATGAGCATTTTTAATATTGGACCCCTAAGGAGTTGCTTTTGGGGGTTGATAGTTTGTATGAAACTTCGTTACTACAAGCGCAAGGAGTTCAAATTGCATAGGCGTTAATTATAGGACAAAAATGCTCACTAAGACGAGTATTTCCTATGTTCGACCCCTAAGGAGTTGCTTTTAAAGGTTGATATTTTGTATGAAACAAAGTGGTAGGAGGTTGAAATTTTGCATAGGAGTTATTTTAGGACGTAGGCGCATTTACATTTATATTTCTTCAATAATAATAATAATTGCGAAGTTAAGGCGGGGAAAGCCGCGGGTGCATTGCTAATTTATTATATAACTCTTGTGATCTGTGCTGTATAATACATACATATATGTAAATTGAAATGTGATAAGCTATTTAAAGTAACAGGCGAGCAACATGTGACGTCACATGTTACCCTTTCAGGATAACGACAGATCCTTAGCTATAACCATTCAATTTACATGGCACTTTCACCCTTGGATTACTTTGAAAATCTTGGAAGACTTTTGGGTGGAAATTCATATGTTTAGTTTGTCATACATTTTTACTAACATTTTTTTGAGGTCACAAGGGCACAAGCAAGTGACGGTAAAATCGACGGTTGTGAGCGGCGTTGAGTTCCACCATTCAACTCACAATGCCTTAAAATATCGGCGGAAGGTAGAACAGAGAGAATTAGAAGAGAACGTAGTATCGTAATACTAGGCACCCTATGCTGTAACAAAAGTGTAATGGAGAATAGAGTGACTTATTTAGTGCTAATTACTGACTATTTGTTGTGTATGAAATGAGCAATTATAATTTAGCTTTAATCCTGATTATAGGATAGCGGAACATAACACCGTAAATTTTATACTTATTTTTTTGTGCATACATATATATTGAATACTTTTCTTACATCTGTACAAATGTGAACACAATATAAACAATAAAACATATATACCGTATCACGTGCATAATGTACAAAGACAATATTGGATGAAAGGCGAATATTTTACTGAAAACAAGATCCCAAATACGATAGCGTCGAAAGATGACACGTTAATGCTTTTCTCATTTGATTTTATACTCAATATCTGTTTGGATGTGTCCGTCTTTCATGTTAAAGTATGTGAATACTGAATATTTGGTGCGATAATATATTTTCTAAAGTCATTGTTAGCAAATATCGGTAATAAGAGATTTTTTTTATCATTACACTGTATATCTAATACATGAAGGTAGCAGGTTAGTGTTTGAGTACTAATCAATCTAATCGAATTCATGCTGTTTCCTGCAAATAGCAGGGTGGGTTGAGGGAACTTAGGGTTACGACACTTCCTTTCCCCATTTTCCGTTATTTTGTTTTATTCATTGTGTGTTGACTGGTGAAACTCAACGCCGAGCTTTTGCCTTGAAGCCAGAGGAAAGACATGAAAATATTAAACAAATAATAATTCATTCCCCCGAGTGGAGATCGAACCCATAACCCAGTCACACTCTTGTACCACTTCGCTACGACATCCTCAATGCCTTTATCTACTCGGCACATTCAATTTCTAAAAATGTCTGAAGATGAATCTTGCTAGCGTGATATTTGTATACCATAGTTAATTAAAGAAGAATTATAGGAACGAAAGAAATGCAAGAAAGTTAATGAAGCAATATCAAGTTGTAAGAAATGCTTCTCTTACAATTTTGGTTGACCTTTGATATCACAGTATCAATGAAACTGGAGTAAGTTTTCCTGAATTTTTGCTCAAACTCTACATTTTGAAGTGAATACTTCTTAAACATTGTTGTGATATGAAAGTCGATGAAACGAAAAAGCGACAGTAAAAAGAGACAGACACATTATACAGATGTTTCATTCACAAAATTTTACGGAGAAAAAGAGATAGGTTATTTCATACTTTAGCTACCATAAGCCTCTTGCATTATCTATAGAAAATTTAAGCTCTGAATCTGAATAAATCTATGTACAATATAAACGAAAAAAATGTAAAAAAAGTATCATAGTTTGTATATCTATCATCATTAATAAAATTTACAATTATTTTCTTCCAGAAATTTTACATTTGTCTTAATATTAATTTGAAGTGAAAATTTTTGAAGGTTTCATCTCTACCACGTGTAATTTAGACACTTGTTTTTTTAAATATTTTTTTGACCTTACGCTTTATTTTGCATATAGATATGCGAGTGAACTTATTTTCACTATAATATATTATTTATTTCTGTTTTTATAGCGCTATATAAAACTATATTCAATGTAAGAGAATCTTATGTCTTTAGTTTCACCCATCTCATGGTGAGGTTATGAGATGAGACTTACTTCGAGACTGCTTTTTAGATCCGGATAACATAATGCTGGTCTCAAGCTGTTTGTCACCGATAGCCTTTTAACTTATATTATTTTCAAAGAAGACAATTTTCTAATAATTAAAACAGTATTTTTCTTATATTTTTATATTATTTTGACAACGCACAACTGAAATACGACGGGACTTAGAACTGGACAGCTAAGTTTCTTGAAAATTGAAGTAGCATTACTATGAGAGAATTTTCTGAAATTCTTAAGAGAACGGAAAAAACTAAAACTTACCTTATAAAGCCTATAATTTGTATAGGTTTTATAAAATTAAGAGATCTCCATTTTACAATTAATTTTCAAGACAATCGAAAAACTCAACCAGAGCGAGAACATGCAAACTACTTATTTTTCTGAGTGGGAACCGAACCCACAACCAACGCGTTTACATTCAGATGATGTGCCGCTGCGCCACGACAGTACTATATACCATATTTCAACGTGTATGGTCGTAGCAATTATTATCTTACCTTTAACATACCGATAATAATTACGATCGGCATTGATTTTTTTTTTCATACAAAATCTCCTCATTTCTTTATCCAAATTGCACATATCATTTTACTCTTTTAGTAACATTGGTGTTAAAAAGCAGGTCGTGTGTTCCATTCCCAGTTTATACATTAAATGAAAATATATATTTTTGCTAACAAATGTACTTACTATATTGATATTTTATGATTATCCTGTAAAAAAAATAGACCTCCCTTAAATTAACCAAGTGCGAGTCGAGGTAAAATCTTTTCACGTTCTCGTAAAAATGGTTACTACTACGAGTACGCTAAACAGCAGAATGATTAACTATAGACAATATCGTCATGCTATCAACTTCACTAAACCGTAAAACTGTATTTGGCCAAGCTCATCTTGGCCACAACGGTGAATCAATGCTCGAATGCACTTTGTCAAAGTAAATTATGATATTATACCATGTGTTCAATATAAGAAATGAAATCCTTTAGCTTGAATTACTGAAGCTTGAAGTCGACAATGAATATTACAAATTTTATTTGGATTTGGATTTATTCAAAATAACTAAGACGGAAAAAAAAATCAAAAAAATATATCTAATAAAATATACGAGTATAAGTTGTAATTATTGCTGGCTTACTTGTCAGTGTGCTTCGACGATTCAAATCACTCTATTTTAAAATGTGTATACGTTGTTTAAGTAAGTGATATTCTCACCTCTTGAGGTTCAGTATCAACGAACCAATCAATCGTTGCAGCTGGCAGAGAATAGTCAGAGGTGCAGTTCACGAAGGCTTGTTCTCCAGCGTTCACAAAAGTGGGTAGGCCAGTGATGAGTGGTTCATATTCTGGTAGCACTGTATGAAAAAAATATCATCTATACTTATAATAAAATCGTAACGGATCGATGACCCGCGCCTTCTGGAAACCGGCCAGGTTCTGGAAGACCTGGTAGGTTTCCGGGAGGCGCGGGTTCGAGTCCCGCTACGTTCAAATGTTTATACGTTTTCTAAATAAGTATTTTTCTTTCCTAAGTGTGGAATAACACTTTAAAAAATGTTAAAAGCCTAGTAGTGTTTGCAATTACTCAGTCTACCCTGCTATTAAGCTAAAAAAAGAGTAGTAGAATTCAATGCCACCCTTTATTTCCTTGAATGTTTTATTTGTTATTTAACGATATTAAAGTAATAAACACAAAACTTCATTATTTATCCCTTTCCTCTCCTTATAACATGAATGCATTATAGCATAGTTGGAATACGTCTAACTATGCAAGCTCAATGGTTATGGGTATAATACCACACGAATGAAAATTCAAATCAAATCAGAAACCTTTTTTATAAAAAAAATTAAAGAACTATTGGAATCATTTTGCCGAAAGTATAGGTGGCCTTTATGACTATAAACGATCTATTGTAGCCATCCATTTACTCATTAAATTTGATAGTAAGAATTTTTAGTAGGCGGGTAGTTAACATTTTCAAGATATTAAGTGTTGCGTGGGGGAATCGACGCCATGGTTTGTCTTATTATCAGAGAAAATAAAAATATTTAAGAGGAGGTCCCTGAGTCAAGGTAGAATCCACATTCGTTGGTTTTAAAATTGGATGTTGCGTCACTACGCCACGATGGCCTCAACGTATGTGAAAACTGATAATTAATATTTATAGTAATCCTTTATTTTTTAAATCTGTTTATATAATTTTTTTTTTCCTTTCTACCTGCAGTGCAATGTCTATAAAGTAGACGAAAAATGAAAATAAAAAAAAAAAATACAAGAACGATGAACATTTACTACCAAACTAAAATTTCATTCGAATCCTCATATTTTTGTTCAGAAATTCAATTAATCTTTGTGCACTGTCTGACAAACGTCAGCGTCATCAAAATTCACAAAGGCGCCCAAAGATAGACCATTCTACACGTATTACGTATACACGTATTACACGTATATGAAAAAGAAACTTAAACTTTTATATAATTTTCTATTTAAAATTTAAAGTTCATTGTTTTGCGCGTAGAATTTTTTGTATTCAATCAACATGATATTCATGTGATAAGTATTGATATTTGAATATTAGATTTTTTATTTTTGTTTATTTGGATAACAGTATAAAATTAGGTGACCAGCGTTGCTAGACTTTGTCTCTGGGAAAAGGAGACTTTTATTTTTGGAATTGTTAGTTACTTATTAAAAAAAATAGTAATTAAAAAAGAATTCTTAAAGTGCCCTGCAATAATTTATTTACAAAAAGCGGAACCATGTCTGTACCACTTGTAAATTTAGGGTAAAAATCGCGGTGTCTGGCGACACTGGTGATGACCATCGCTCAGTACTATAATATATACGTCACGTGGAAAATTTACCTTTTAAAGAGTGCTCATCATTGAATTTTATTATTTTGTTTGATATTATAACCTTGATAAGATTTAGTAACAATCGTTAGCAACAACCACCACAAATCGTTCGAGTCAGGACGTGAATAGTCTCGAGTTTAGGCTCCGATTTCTTGAAGCATTGCATTTTAAATAATAATTTCTTAAATTAACATATACTTATAAATAACATACCAGCCAACGTCATATTAGCAGATTTCTTATCGACAGCAAATCTGGGCCCTTCACTTGACACTTCGCAGGTGTACCTCGCAGTGCCGGCTTCCGGTTTAATACTGATCACACAGGCCATTGAGTCACACGAGCTGTTTGTTATGGAGACTCCGCTGCTATTGAAAGCTCGGGTTTCGTACTGGAATGAAAAATTTTTTTTTAATATTTAAAAGAATATATAACCAATCGATCATTGGTCGTGGCGGTGGTAAGACGTGTGTCTGTAAACGAGACTGTTGTGCTTCAATCCCTACTCCAACTTTAATATCAGTTATATTTATCGAGATTTCTTTGGACAAGCATTTAAATCCCCGCGAAATTGACATACATACATACGTGTCAAATACATGACCTTTTTTTCTTGGACTCGGTTAAATAAACGACATAATACTAAAATTTTTCTAAAATTTTACAAAATATTTTCGTAAATAGTATAAAATGATCGCCAAGATCATACCTTGTACTCAATACTTATATCTCTGGAAAACCAATAACGTGGTGACATTCTAGAATTTAATTTCCGCACATTTCACAATATGAAAGCTTTTGTTATAAATATAATAGATGGTATTATAGATATATCATGAGAAGCAGTTGTAGCACAACGGCGTAAAATCTAGCTAAAAATTCAACGGTAGCAGGCTATATGCCCACTTGAGACATTTTAAAAATGTTTTCATTTTTTATCTCTTATCTAGTAAATAAGATTTAGGCGTGTTAAAGCGTGAACCTAAAAATAGACACTATGAAACAAAAAAATATGTAATACATACGTAGTTCATTTTTTTTATGGCTTCCCATACCTCCCTTGGCGAAAATAATGTAAAAGCACTCCGTTATCAACGTTGACCTTTATAAATATATAAATACATTTACTTATATTACATTTATTTTTACATTTTTTGGTAATTAAATGCTTTATAATGTTATTTCCTATGAAATCTCATCACGTTACGTAATATGTAAACATTGTTTGTTTACGGTTACATTTGAAGTTTCCCCATTAAATTTACGCTTCTTCTAAAACCATGGGGTTACAAACAAAACATATTGTTGATACGGGTTTGTTAAATTCATATGTATAATGTATCTACTCGTATATGTAAGTGATGTAAACGTGACGTTTGTAGGTTATACTCCTATTCGGGGGAAGGAATATAATCAAAAATTAATTATAATCAAAAATTATTTTTTTCCTGTTCTGGTGAATAAAGCTTGGCGTTGTATTTCGATACTCAAATCGCAATGTTTAAAAAAATTGGGCAGAGTGCCTTAATATCATTTACCGCAAACAGAAACATACAAGGTCTTGTTTGCGGGAAATGATGACGTAGTGTTTGGGCAGTTAGTTCCCTGCGTAAAATGGGGTCTAATTTTAATACATTTTTTATTGAGTGGCGAAATTAAATATTGCGCTTAATTTACCACAGGGAGGAAATGACAATAAATCAAATATAATTGTTTCCATAACGAAATCTGGATTGGACAGTCATAATCACAGTCAGACACTGTCACATAAAAATAAATAAATAAATCAGCTTCACGCTGTATCCCGCACACTGCAGGGTAGGCAGAGAGAACCTTGTGTTAAGACACTCCGTTCCCCAACCAGAATGTATCCTATGTATGCCACAGGATACATTCTGGTTTCCCAAGATAAATTTGGCCGCAGGTACAGTGAGTTACATCCAATAAATTAATATTTATCCTTAGTAGTTAGCCTTCCTTGATTAACGTTTTATTCAAACCAACAGTTTCCGAGATGAACACGTTCAACCAAACCAACTTTTCAGCTTTATAATATTAACAAAGATAATTTTGCTAGTAACGTAACTTTAGCCCCTGAGCTTATCTATTCACCTCAGCAGTCACCGAAACCCATTAAAAGTAACATATGCTTTCCATAAAAGAGACGGCCATTCTTCTTCATTTCACAATTTGAATGCCATACGTATAGAAAGGTATCAATAAAAGGATGTTAGCTGTCCCTCCGCAAATATCTCGGGAACCATTGAACCTGTACGAATTCTTCCATTCACATACAAATACCACATGTTTGTATGTGAAAAGGGAATTCGGCTTTTATAATAACAATCTTTTTATCTGTTAGATTACCTTTTTTTATTATCGGTTTTTGTTGAAGATTCTTAAGATATATTATTTTTTATAGATTTTTTTTGTATTTTAACGTTTTGGAAGTATCTTTCAGGAGTTATTGAATAATCAACACAGTATTTTACAGTATTAGTAAGTATATTTTAATTTATTATGGAGAACCTACTGTTCAAGTATCAATTCCTTTTCTCATTTTTTATTCAATTTCACGCAACACACAATGCCTCCAGAATTCGACAGAAAGTGCGGAATTGGGAGAGTGTCTTAACACTAAATTCCCTCTGCCGATCCTGCTATGTGCAGGATACAGTGTGAATCTGATTTTTTTGTTAATTACTAATACTACATTTAATTTTTAAAATCTCTCTCACACAAATGCAAAGCTCAATTCTCGCCTCACGGACTGTAGGTATATAAGTATATCAAACATCAATCACACGTAAAAGCTTGAACATTTAATTAAATAGCACTTCTACAGTGCCCTTCTAGGGCACTGGTCAAGCTAAGTCAAGCAATTCTAAGCTGTACGTACTCACGTGTAGATTTATAAAATTGTACGAAAATTTAGTAACCATTCAATGGTTCCATGCCTTAACAAAAAATTATACAAATAAAATAAATAAATAAATCAGCTTCACGCTGTATCCCGCACAATGCAGGGTAGGC
>DWAO01003739.1:0-13729 GCA_018230605.1 Heliconius congener
TATATATATATATATATATATATATATATATATATATATATATATACATATATTGTCACATAAGACGCCAATATATTCATAATTTCTATTAAAATAGTTAATATTTTCTCTTTGATTTCATTTTACTTTTGTAATATTTATTTTTTGTGATATCTGTATATGAGTAAGTAGTCAAATTACTGTGTAAAATAATAATTTATATAAATAATTTAAGTTAAAAAAATATAATATATTTTTCTTATATTTTAACGTATTCCACTTTATATTGGGCGTGAATATTGTAATCAGGACAAAGAGTGGTCCCGACGGTATCGACAATTCCATTCGGATAATCCTTACCTGTTCACCTTAAATTTTATATTAGGTTTACACACCTTTAATTTTGCACTGGTTTAATGTTTACGCAAGATTGGATTTGACAATTTTTTTATAGAGAATTAAAAATAATGTATATTTAAAATTAGATTTTAATGAGGCCAGTTGATTGACCATTGAAGCCAGTCATGGCGCAGGGGCAAAAAGTGTGACTGTAAAACCGACTGGTTGCGGGTTCGATCTCCACTCGAGAAGATGAAATATTTACTTAAATTTATATTTATATTTTCATTTCTTCGCTCTGGTGTCTAGGCAAAGCTCGGCGTTGAGCTCTGCTTCTTAACACGCAATGCCTCCAGAATTCGGCGAAAAGTGGGGAGCGGAGTGTCTCAACTCTAGGCCTTCAGCTTACCTTGTTACATGCGGGATACAGCGTGAAGCGTGAAAAAAAATATTAGACGTAAGCCGCAGCTTTGCTTGGACTTTTAGGAATTAAATTGAAAATCCTGTTTTACCCCGTCTCTGTGGGATTTTTGTGTAGGTTCTCTTAGTGCTCACCCATTCTCCCTAACCTATATAAGTACATGCCACATGGGCCACCTTATGTAAATATATTTATATGTTGCTGCCGACTAGCGAAGAAATAAAATTGATATATGTAATTTATGAAATAAATAGTAAAATAAATATATTTATTTTTTATTATATATATTATACATTAAGTATGTATTTATACATATATTAATAATAATGATAGGTATAGAAATGATATAATTATTTTTAGCTTTAAGCTGAATTCGCATACAGCAAGTTAAGCAGAGCGAATCTGGGAACCTAGTATTAAGACACCTCGTTCCTCATTAATACACTTCTGTTTCCCAATTTCCGTCGAATTTTTAAATGCGTGTTAAAAAATAAAAATCTTAAATATTTCACACCCTCGAGTGCAACTCGAACTTACAACCATCGCATTTTTATAGCAATAAAAATATAAAATTTCCACACCTTAATAAGATTCCAACTTACAACCTTCACCTTCCACAAAGCTGATCTCCACTGAGCCATAACAGCACAATTTCGATATGTTCACATTTAATATAACACTAATTTCTATTAAGCTTACTTCGCGTTCATTTCGCCACGATTGCAGTTCATTGACTAGGTCTCAAAGCAATCCACTTCAATTATTAGCCAGTTGAATGTGCACATTCATCCTTTTAAAATAACTATTGGTGGATGTTTTAGTAGAAAATATGTTATATATATATGTAGAAGTAGCATAATAATAGAGGCCAGTCGTGGCGCAGGTGTGAATGTAAACGCGACTGGTTGTGAGTTCGTTTCCCACTCGAGGAAGTGAAATAGTTATTAAATTTATTTTAAATTTATATTTTCATTCTAGGTACGGAGTATCTTAACACTAAGTATTCTCTGCTGTAAGCGGGATACAGCGTAAAGCTGATTTATTTATTTTATTTTTTGTTATTTAAATTAGAAAAAAAAATTAAATGTACATATCAAATTTCCCCGCTGTGGTTATAAAGAACAGTGTTGAATTCCGCCAAACATTACGCAATATCTCGATTCCGGGCAAAAAATGAAAAACGAAATGTAGCGTCTAGACATCAGTCTATTGTTATATGCGGAGAGAAAAAAAACCGCAATGGGTAGACGGCGTTTGCACGTTCGATTCCCATTTGGGGGAAAAATATTTTTTCTCGCTCTGGTGAGACGACCAAACGCGGTGTTGAGTTTCAAAGGAAAGTGTATGTTTACACTAGAATCTTTTGGTTGTCTTAACACTGTTATCCCTTTATCTATTCTGCTATGTGGGATAGAGAGTAATTTAAATTGAAATATTTAATATTTTTTTTGTTATAATATTTTTTTAATTGTTTCAGGTAATAAGCAGTTGAGGTTATTTACATATATACCATCACTACAAGAATCGTAACTATGTATATTTTAGTGAATATATTTTTTTATTTATTGATATTTCCTTCAGAAAACAAAAATCAGGTTCACGCAGTATAGCAGGGTGGGCGAAGGGAACCTAGTATGAAGACATTGCGTTCCCCACTTCCCGCCGAAATTTTCGAGACATTGCGTGGCGAAACTCAACGCCATACGTTGTAGTTACTAGAGGGATGAAATGAAAACATTCAAAATTTCATTTCTTTAATTGAGAATCGAACTCATAATCTCCCGCGTTTACGGTCTTTTGCGTTACGGCTTACGGCTAGCCTTTGGTAAAAAGTATTATTTACTTATAAACTAATGGACGCAGGTGTTTAAAAGTAAACAATACTTTAACTTTTTTTCTTAACAAAACAAAACACAGTGTTTTGACAGATTGTATTCCAATCTTGTATGAGGCGAATAAGATTATATGATAAATTATTAGAATTGGTTAACTAATCGACAAAATCTTCTATACATATTGTTCGTGGAAATTGTAATTTACTACCAATAACATATACGTAATTGCTATATTGGCTATATCTATAGGATAGTGGGTTCGATCTCCACTCTATTGTCATTTTCTCATCATACAAAATGCGGTGTTGAGTTCTGCCACTCAACCCAATGTACCAAATTTGTACAGAAACCATAGGGCAGAGCGTCTTAAATTCCTAACACTAGATCTACCCTGCCATATGCGGTATAAAGCGTGAAGCGTGAGAATACATACGGATACGTACTTTTGAATCAATATCGTTAGGCTTAGAGTGTAACCCTGCTAACAGCCTATCACGCAAATTCTCAGGAGAGACAAAACAACGTTGTTAAAAAACGATGAATATATATGTACATATATTATCGGAACTTTTTTACAAGTTTAATAAAAATATTTGTCTTCTCTACTATATTAAAGTTATTTCTACCTCTAACTTCTACTATATCGGTTCCCTCTGCCTATCCTGCTGTGTGCGGGTTACAGCGTGAAGCTGATTTAATTTTTATTTACTATTTTTAAACTTTTATTAAAAAACTATTTTATTAAAAAACAATAGTCAATTGTGTATTTTTTACACCTTTCGATTGATATAACGGATATAATAAAACGGATTTAGCGGGCTTACACTCTAAGCCGACGATATGCTAATAGTTTCGTTTTAGATTTACGTGTACATATAACAGGATTCTTACCTGATGAAAATAAATAATTTTGACGATTGGAAATTGAACACGTAACCGTCGCGTTTATAGTTCGAAGCTGTGCCACTGCACCTGGGAATATCGTTAGATAAAACTATTAAAGATTTACTGAGATTACTCTACTAAAAAAAGTCGTTCCATCACTTTGTACGTCCTTGTGCTTATTAAAAATGCATATTGGATATGCAATGTTCTATGCGAATCTAAGTGCCCGTCCACGTGTACGTATAGACAGACTACGTTACTATACCTCATGTATGCACGAAAGTCATATGTTATTTAAGTTTTAAAAGCTTTGAAAATTTCAAACTGCGTTAACATTCACATTGTTTTATTTATTCGTGTTTCCATATTGAAGAGACTTCGAACGAGGTTATAAAATATGTTTATATACACGGTCTTTTATAACGTCACTTTATATACCATAAATATCTAAATATTCGAAGGAGTTGATATAAAATACACCCTGAATATACGTATAAGTACCAATTTTATGATAAAACTGGTGTATACAGCACTCGTATCTGGCGTACAGTTTCAAAATTGTGTCGTACAAATAAAAAAAACCACTCAAAAGTTACGACTTTCACGAACGTAAAAATAGATTTTACACATCGGAAGGGCCTACGAGATTTATATGGTAGCATAAAAATTCGATCAATAATTTTTTTAACGGTTACCGGATCGTAGGATCGTTCTTCGAAATAAATATAGCTTAAATGACGTCGTGACTTCTTCAAATCACTTTGTGTTGTGGGAGGCCCAAGGAGGCTTTAGACCTGAAAGAGGGTGTATAGATCAGATCTTTCCCCTCCGCATGATCACGGAAAAATTCTTGGCCGTTAAGTAATAAGTTTTCTGTGCTTTTGTGGACTTGGAAAAGGCGTTTGACAGAGTTGTGAGAACGAAATTATGGGAGGTTAGTACCTCCCATAATTTCGTTCCGGGTTCCGTCATAATTGTACCGGGGTAGTCCCCGGTACAATGAGAGCCACTATGATGTACCCCGCTAGGGATACAGCGTGAAGCTAAGTTAACTTAAATATTTAATAAATATAACAGTTGTAATTATAATAGGAAAATCCTATTAGGATTAACTTTCCTAATTTCATGCAACAAAAATGATCCTACGCACGGGTCTATCAACTTTTTTTCGTTTACCACTTAAATTCAAATACATTTATTTTACATACACACAAACGCCTACGTGTACAAATTGACTGATATCAGTAACAAGAATCAATTTCATATCGAAGGTTGTATATAGATTGATTGGATACTCCTTTAAGCTAAGAAAGCCGACCTGAATACGAATATTGTTCGCGGAAATTGCATTGATTATATTGTAATACAGCAAAACGCATTATGGAAAACAGCGTATTTGTGGAATTGGTTTGATTTACATTACGTTGGCGCAAAGTGTAGGTTCAAATTTGAATGGCTTAAATAGGAATAACATAATGACCATTATATGAAGTAGAAAAGATAATATATTATAAAATTTGGCTAATTTCTCACTTTTTCGCTAACGTTAATTGAGATCGACAAAAACATATATATAACTTATGTTTGTATGTAAAATAGTGAAAAAAGACACAGAGACATGGCCGTTGAAAATTGAACGCACATATAGTGAAAACCTTATAGTTCCAATATCAGAAAGTCGAGCGAAAATTTAAACGAAACACGAAACTTTCCCGTCACGTATTTGATATTCCATTCCAGTCTGTATCAGTGTAGGGGTCCATTGTATTGGGGATGTTTGGATGTAGCGCTGGCTCTACTACGTAACTACTGAACGTTTATTGTGTACTGTTTATGTAATGGAAATTTGAAAGTTTAGTTTTTTTTATTATAATTTGTTTTTTTTTTCTAATTTTTTTATTTGTTTTTAATCACGTTGCATTCCACTACTAGAAACATCTAGAAACAATATAAATATACAAATATTTTTTTATATATTTTTTTAATAAAATGTTTAGTTATCATATAAATACTTTTATAAATATATATATAAGCAGGCGCAGAGGGCCTACGGGGGAATCCCTACACGGGGGAACGAATTTTATTTTTTTTGTATTTTCATTTCCTCGCTCTAGTAAAGAGGCAAGCGCGGCGTTAAGTTCCGCCACTTAACGCGCGATGCCTCAAGAATTGTGATGAAAGGAAGTGTCTTAATCGGGAACGACATCGATGTCTTTCTAGGTTCCCAGGCTTACTCTACCCAACATGCTATTTTATAATTATTCTTATTATGTTTTGTGTAGAATATAGCGTGTAGCAAAAAAATTATAATAAACATAATATTATGCAAATTAATTTAAACTATTTTCCCATTCAGTAATATTCTCCACACGGTTCATTAAATTCTATATGTGAAATCCTAAATCGCACAAAGCATTTCATTCAAAAAGCATAAATTGTCGGTATTTGTTAAGTCTATTCAAATGAAAGAGAGCACAAACGGAATATTACACACCAACTACACGTATTGTGTGTATATTTTTTTATTTTTATATAGGTCTAAATATACGTGTGTATTATAAGTATAAAATAGTAAACGCGACTGATTGTGGCTTCGATTTTCACTCGAGAAAATGAAATATTTATTTAAATGTATTTTTTCATATCTTCGCTCTGGTAACAAGACAAAGCGCAGCGTTAAGTTCTGCCCTTTAATACGAAATGCATAGAAAATTCCGCGAAAAAGTGGTAAACGAAGTGTATTTACACTAGGTACCCTCTGTCTACCCGATATACGCGGATCTTTTATTTGATAAAACGGAATATTAAAAAAATATCTCAAACAAAGATATAGGCTAAACATGACAGCCCTTCAAAATGCTGAATTTTACTTTCAAACGCGCGTTGATTTTTTTTAAACAAAACCGTGCGTGAAAGCATGAAAAAAATCAACACCAACATTTTCAACCGTTGACAAGCATATAAGCTGAAGCTGAAAGAGAAAACTAAAACAAATAACTCTTTATGCTTTCAATAGACGAATTGAAAGGGATTCACATGTAATCTCGTTCAGGCTAAAATATTTTAACTGAATGTGTATAGTAATATAAATATTTAGAGAACCGATGGAATTATCCAATATACAGGATTAAAAGGCGCGGCTTTGAGTTCCGAGTCACTCAATAGGCACTCAAATCAACGCCTGATTAATTCAGTGGGTAACGGAAGTGTCTCAACGGGGAATGTAATGTTGTAAGTCTTCACGTTCTTTCTGCTTACCCTCCTATGGGATACACCGTGAAGGTAAAAAAATACCATTTTGGTGCAGTGGGACAGCCTCTATACACGCGATGGTTGTGAATTCGGCCCCTACTCGGGTTAATTAATTATTTTAATTTCTCGAATATCTCGAATGTAAACGGAAAATGTAGAAGATATCCCATCTTAACACTAGGGTTTATCTGCCTAACGTAACTTTTTTTTTATGGAAAAGACAAGGCAAACGAGAGTGTAAGTCACCTAATGGCAAGTGACTACCGCCGCCCACGGCCCCGTGCAACCCCAGAGGAACTACATGTGCGTTGCCGGCCTTGCCATTGCTGACGATGTGACTCTACCATAAGTATTTTAGACGCCTCTTACGACACCATCAGTACCAGGATGATCCTATTCTAGGCCGAGATCACACGGCAGAATTATATATGCGGGATACGGCGTGAAGCTGACATGACGCTTATATCGTCTCAACATTTACAAAACCATATTTATTTTGTCATAATAGTTTTTTCTATTCTTTTATTAAATTAAACATAATGCGGATGTATTGAAATATCAAAAACAATATGATAAATAAAAAAAACAAAATGATGTCCGTATTATATACTCTCATATAATAAATACATTAAATTGTTATTCTTATGAATGGTTTATTTCTCTGGGCCCGCTTACTTGGACCATATTAATGAATATTTAATATGATTAATAATAACAGTACATATTATTGATTATGAGGTTTATCTACTTAACTTAGGCACAAGGTGTGATTGTAAACGCTACAGGTTACGAGTTTGGTTCTCACCCGAGGAAATGAAATATTTAATATTTTCATTTTGTCACTCTGGTGTCGAAGCAAGGCGCCTCCAGAATTCGGAGGATAATGGGGAAGGGAGTGCCCTCCTTCTTCCTACTCCTTTGTATGCTGAATATATCGTAAACCTGAAAAAAGAACCCTTTATTCTTGTGGCCAACAAGGTAAGCTGCTAAGCTTGAATTTTCATACTCGTCCTCGCTGAAACCTTTAAAAAGCTCAGGGAGCAAAATTATATAAAACATACTACAAAATTGATAGAAACAAATGAAACGAAAACGTTACATATTTAAAAACAGTTCATTCCATTCACTACAATGACACAAAACCTGTGGTAATTTTCATTTAAGAGAAACAATAAAGTGTAATAGATTTTTACGGCCGATTCAATACCACTTCCGAGGCTTTAATGTTCGAATGTTACAAAAAGCGTTTCCCTAAAAACGCTGACGCCCAGTAACACCCCTTATCTGGCTCACGGGCGTAATGCTACGGAAAATCGACTAAAAAATTAGGTACGGTCAGCAGCGAAGTTATTTCAGATTTAGTGTATTGTGTTGTGCAGTGGCAATGTTGGTTTTTTGAGTTATGGTTGTAAGTTCTTCAAATTTTATTTTCACAATTAATTAGTAATTGAATTTTGTTTTTTTTTTAATATATTTATATAAGAAAGATATTTATATATTTATATAAGAAAGATAGGAAATTAAACAAAAAAACTGTCAGCCAAAATGTAGAAATATAAAAGAAGAATATAAAGAAAAATTATTAATAGCTTCACTCCAAATAAAATATACATTTTCATCATTAGTAACATTTTTACTCATATTTTAAAAATAATCGTTTAATTTGAAGAATCCCTGTTACTCTGTTACATTAATTTCAAACAAAAACAAATTTTGGGCGGCGTCGAGTTCCGCCATTCAACACGTTTGTGTGTACGGCGGAAAGTGGGCTACGGATTGTCTTAACACTACATTCCCTCTGCATACCCAGCTGTATGCGGGATAAAGCGTGAAGCTGAAAATCCATTTTTTTTTGCGGCCTGTACACAAAATTACACGTGTATGACATTTGCCAAGGTAAAATTGATTTTATCGGACGACGACGTTAATAACATTAGCTTGTTTGCCGTCTTCATTGTGCTCAGTAAATACGATTCGCCCGATTGTAAGATATAATTTCTTTTTCCATTTCCTGAACTTTATTTTATTAATGGTGAATAGGTGAATTGGGGCTGAGTTGTCTTAGAAATATTCCTCATGTTGTTAACCTTTTAGAATAATATACGGTAGGTTTCTATGTTAAAGATGATAAGATACATAAAATGTATTTGGTATATTTTCAATACATACACAAAAACATTTTTGTTATGAACGGATAGTTTATAAGGTTTTTACTAAAATACAATACGTTAAGAGATTAAATTCTTTTAAGGATTCAAAATTTAACCGTTATTATTTATAGTGGGGAACGTAGTATCTTAACACTACGTTAACTTAAGGTTCCCTCTGCATAGAGTAGGCTATGTACGGCATATAGCTTGAAGCTGAAAAATGAACTTGCCGTGTATTCTAAATTACCTGCATATTTCGAGGCAGAATCCAACAACGGGCTTTTGCTTCATTTCACATATTCATATTTTATTCAAGGAATGACTTCTTCAGTCGGATCACTTTAGGCCCATTTGAGTATGTTATAGTCAGTGCCCCCAAATAATGTTAACTTATATTAACATATTACAACTACTACTACTATTCTTGGTGCATCTGTCAACTTTATGTTTTACCAGGACAAAGATTATAAATTGTTATGGAAGATAAAATTTCTGCTGACGTATTATCTAAATATATATATAAATATACTAAAATAAAATATCATTTCTTGTTATTTAATAGTAAAATCAGAATAGAATAGAAGCTTTCATTTATTTGTAATATGAACTTACATTTGAGCCTGTCGCGTTATCATTTCTGTCGTTCATCAGCAGATGTGCGAGATTTCATCCACTCAGACTTATCCATTAGAAGAGTCTCTGGAGAAGTGACCTAGGTAACTTGAGTATTGAAAGCCTACTACGAGAGCTATATTTTTACGGCATATCGCTCACATATCAATATGTATTGATATATTTGTTTCTTTTTTTCCAGATAATTTAAATATAATATTTTGTGATTCCCATATAAATTAAAGGGGACAAAATTGAGTGTATACTATATTATGATTTTCGAATGTCATATAGGGTGGCCCGAGTTTCCCGCTTACCGAAGGTCCCGTGTTAATTTTAGGATTGTAGGCAAACAAGAACATCGTTTATAATAATTGACAAATTAAGCTCCAATATAAGATTGTCATATCTTTTTTCTCTTGAATATATAAAAAAAAAAACATTTTTCGGGTTTTGTCCTTTGATTGTTATAGTTTTTTCTTACTGGCAAATTTCATAACTGTAAGTTAACGAAAAGTATTCTGTAGGTTGTTCTGCACTTAGGTAGAAATTATATTCATATTTTATATAAATATTGTGAGAAAATATAGTACAAAGCTTATAAAATATAATAAATAAAATAAAATGTCGAAAATATATATATACATGCTATATAATATACATGCTACTATGTTACCTTAACGAGACGAGAGGAAATCGCTCGAAAAAGCGGCTACACGCGAAGCGTGCTTTGTTACGCGGAACATCCATTGTTGTACTGGTTTTATTTAAGCACAATACTTTTATATGTTTAAAATGCAAAACAATATATTTGGAATTACTTTTTTAATTTAAATCTTTTTTGTGAATTGAGATAAAAAAAGGAGGGGGCAATTATTTTTAAACGTTATTATGATAGAGTGGAACTTGTTTTGGTGAGGAATGATAGAAAGTATAATAAAGTATACAATATATCTTGGTTATCAAAGGGTGCGGGTTCAAATTTTTATACGTTTTCTAAATAAGTTGTTTTTAAAGATAAACAGATAATATATAAATAGTGATTTATTAAAAGTGTGCCTCTGGAGTTCGGGACGAATTGGGAAACGGATTGTCTTAACACTACGTTCCTTCTGCCTTTCCTGCTATAAGGGACGCAGCGTGAAGATGGTATATATACAAATATATATAGAATAAAATAACCCAATATCTATATTGTTCATGTTTCTTCTAAATTTCAATTTGAAAAAACTTTAAATCCCAACGCAAACATACATTGCATTCACAAACAGCAGCACGTGTTATTGGAACGAAAGCTTTCGGGTACAATTAAAAATGTTCACATGAAAAGTCACAAAAATGAGAGAAAAGTTCATATAAAAATAACCGTAGAATCTTTTAGTCTTTATGTCTACGAAATATCATTACGAAAATATCTTAGATACGAATATATTATATTCTTTATTTCTTACTTTAGTGACTATAATTTCTTACTTTAATGAATATATTTATCTATAGATATTGTTGATAGTTTAAATTTTATTATTCAGGCCTTCGTGGCCAAGCAGGGGCACAAGTGTGTGACAGTGTTAAATTTATATTTTCATTTCTTCGCTCTGTTCGAGGTCTTTGCTTCGGCAACAGCGCGGCGTTGAGTACCGCCACTCAACATACAATGACTCTAGAACTCGACGGAAAATGGAGAATGGAGTGTCTTAACTCTAAGTTCCTTCGGATTATCCTGCTGTGTGCGGGATACAGCATGAGGTGATTTATATTATTTTTTTAATATTTTCTAAGAACATCCAGCGTTTCCGACTATACAAATAGTGTACTGTTAAAAAGAACAAGATCCGGAAAGTTATACGTGAAAAAAGCTATACGTAAGATATTTTTTTTATCTTATTAAAATATACTTTTTATTAAGTCTTACTTAAATAAAAGAATAAATAAAAAAAAATGTTTAGTACATCTTAAACGCTTCATACGCACCAGTGAAGCAGTTATATGACCCCATTCCAGTATCCAATAACCTTTTAAGAAAGTTTTAGAACTATCCTGTTATCGAGTTCACGAAGAAAAATACGATGTATTTCCGAACATTTTCAAGTTTTCTGAATCGCGAACACAGTATGGGTTTGTACCGCCCACGGCTCGATAGTTGAAACGGCTGGAAAGCATTTGCGTTTTAATTTTGTTTAAAATATACCTAAAGAATATTAATTTATATGTACTTTATATTATATTAATTAATAAATTATTAATAATAATTATTTTGGCAATATCTTAAGTAAATATTTTATTAAGGGAATCATTTAACTATTTTTTTTAGCATCACAATGTATCCCGCAAGTAGCAGTATAGGCAGAGGGAGCTTAGTGTTTAGACACTTCGTTCCCCACTTTCCTCCGAATTTTGGAAGCATTAAGTGCTGAGCAGCGATAGTGGCCAGAGCGAAGAAAGATATTAAATCTGTTATTTCCTCGAGTAGAAATCGAATCTACACCCCGTCGCGTTACAGTCACACGCTTGTGCCCCTGCGCCATGATGGCCTTTATACATTTTAATCTTGCCTCAATTTTCCACAATCGATGTTACCCCAAATACGACATTTAACACCATATTAGATTTAACTATCCGTTCTTATAAAGCATCCGAACATAAATCTTAAGACACGCACCCACTTTCGGACCGATAAATTTTATTACTTTAAACGAAATTTTTCGTTCAAATAATTTATTCATTAGAGAAATCAATTTCGCGTAATCTTTTCTTGTGTCTCGGATTGTTTGTTGAAGTTTGAAAAGGGTTCCCCTTTGGAGCCTCGGATTTTGCACAGAATGACCCCATTTGGGAAGGCCATGCTAATTATTTCGCTTTAGTTTGCTTTTCAAATATCTTATTTACTTAGTATAACTGCGGAAATGATTCTTGTAATGGATTTGATTATTATTATTTTATTTTTGTTAAAGGTTTATGTTTTTTTTAATTATGATATAATATTTACAAAATTTAAAAATAATGGGGCTGTGGTGGCACTCAACAGTCAGCAGCACTTGACTGTAAATAAAAACTACGGTTATGGATTAAAAATAATAATTATAATTTATCATTCGTTAGAATTATTTGCTAGAATCCCCACTAGAGGGCATAAAATAGTAACTTTATCTATTTCGCTTTAAATCTAAAAGAAAAAAAAATTAAAATGAAAAGTTAGACATACAAACGGACTCGGACGGATTCTCTTTTTAATTTCACGCGGTATTCTACATATAGAGTAGGTAGAAAGAACCTATTGTCGGTTTTTTTATATTAATTCTAGAGCGAGGAAATAGAAACAGTTCATTACCCCAAGTGGAAATCAAAACCACGACCGTCGCGTTGCAGTCATGTGTCATGACCAAGTTATGACATACCTACATAATAACATTATCATATGTAAGATTTACAAAAATAAAAGTTCAACGTGAATAGTGTTGTGTATAGAATTTAAGAAATGTATGTGGAAATAAACGCTAAATTCGGAAATACAAGATGCATTTTGACACCAAATCTAAATTCGTTTGTAAATTTCGAGGATTTCCCAATAACTCGGTATTCGTCCATTCCGTCTTAACCTTTTTATTTGTAGATTACAGATGTAGATTTTCTTTATTCATTTACGTTTAGTCACGTACTCTATAATACACTAAAATAAGTATCGATGTTTGTATCGAAATAGATATGAATAATAAGATTCTGAGGGGTTAATTGAGATTATACTATTGTGATAATAGATTTGTTTGTTTATAAATATTTGAGCATTATCAAAAATACAATCTTTTTGAATTGTATGCTATTTTTATATTTAAGTGTTAATTGTTACGACACTCTGTTTCCATTCAAACACTACAGAATCGCCGAATTCTCGAAGCATTGTATGTTGAAGTGGAATTCAACGCCGTTCGCCTCGTTACCAGAGTGAGGAAATAAAATAATAATAAAAAAATCCTCCAGTGGGAATCGAAGCCACAACTGTCGTACTTACAGTCAAACGTTTGTGGCCCTGCAACACGACGGCCTTTTATGAAAACACGAAGAGGCACTTTAGGCTAAAAGCTAAAGCTTAAGTATGTGCTGAAGTTGTATAAACGAAGCGGGGACGGTCCGTAGATTATTATTGTTGATTAAAATTATATAATAATAAAAATATATAAAATAGAGAGGGCAGTCGTGGCGCAGTAGCACGAAGTGTGACTGTAAAACCGACTGGTTGTGGGTTCGATCCCCACTCGAGG
>DWAO01003740.1:0-13723 GCA_018230605.1 Heliconius congener
TTGCCGTGTCTTTTCAATAAAAAAAAAAAAAGAGAGGCTTGAACTTTGAAATTTCTCTTTGATCTATTTGTATATATTTTTTTATTTTTCAGGCTTAATAAAAAAATATTTATTTATTTATAAATATCTGGAATGGACGCGATCGACCTGGCCACTCCCTATTTCTATTGACAATTATGTAAATCTTTAACAAATAATACGATAGCTAAATTCTAGTTATTTTCCATTGAACTATTGTATTAAGAATAAATTTTGATAAATTGCCAACGATCGAAATAGGTCATGTGACAACCCCATTAGTGAATATCCACAACTAGCAGTTGAACCGAAATAAATATCTTTCATGCATTATTTAAATGTGAAAATTTTGGGATGGACACCAGATTATTCTATATTAGTATGGTCATTAATAGAATGTTTCATTCCTATCACAATATTATTTAAATATAATATTTTAACGCGCCCGTTCACTTGGTGTGGATTACAATAAGGTTATTTTTATATGGTGAGTGTTCGCGACGAGAATAGCCCCGCCCCGCTCGTCGTAGCGCCGCGTCGCGATTTTGACCAAAATTATACAACACCCAAGCGATTACTGCTAAATATCGCTACTACCTACTGTACACTATGTATTATGTAATATGATTATTTTGTTCCCGCATAGAGACCAATGTTACAGAAATTCGACAACGACGACGTAGGCAATAGATAAAAACCAGAAATTAGTCCGACACTCTCGGTGGCCGAGTCTAACTCGCACTTCATCGGATTTTTTCTTCCTCCACACCATCTTTCGCCCATCTGACTCGAGAACGTGAAATTTACCGTTTTTGAAAATGATTACATTATTCCACCATGTTTTTTCTCTTAAAATATATTACGGAAGTGACAGTGAGACGGTTTGAGGATGTATTGTTGCATTTGAACCAGACGAATCTCTCTGCCTATCCTGTCATGTGCGGGTTACCGTGTGAAGATAAAAAAACAGAAAAACTAGGTAAAAAAACTGGAAATTGGAACGGAATTTTAGAAATGGATCAAATAGTAAAGTAAATATTTGCCTCTCTTTTTCTTAAACTATATTATTTGAAAGCCGTTTTAAGTTAAGTAGCCTTATATTATATTACTCGATTACCTTTTTTATTAATTGTGTTATTTTGTTAGGGACGAAGTCGGGTACCTCAAAAGGTAAAAATGGAACCCTTATAGGATCACTTTGTCGTCTATCGAGACCATTTCCCTCGATATCATGTGGACGTATCAAGGTGAAATGAATTTCAAATAGTCAGGTCTATGGTACATTAAAATATAGAAAACTATCAAACTTCTCAGTCACCGTCTTCCGATACGAGCATGTGTGCATCGATTTTACTGCCCTTTGTATGCAATTCGTTGCGTTATCAAAACTTATAGGGTACTTCCCGTACATTTATGAATATTTATAAACATTAAAGTAACCTTTGTTGTTTCCATTTTTATATTTCTATATTGACAGATAGTTGTATTTGTCGTTTCTTAAGGCGAATCATAGGATTGCTATATACAACAACAGTCAACAGGTACCGCCGGCTGCGTCTTAGATACAGAGTTATAAATAAAATAGTTGTTAGGAGGCTTGCGTACTGCGCTCGTGAACTTTGAATCTACACATTTCGTCTCTTGCGGTATTTGTGATCGTACATTTATTGAAGACATTTAAACAATTTACACATTTTCTTTTAGCTTCACTCTGTAACCCGCACATAGTGAGCTACCTTACTATGTACAGTGTGTGCGTAGAGAGAACTGGATACGAGCACTTGGTTCCCCATTTCCGCCCAACTCAGAGCTGAGCCTTGTCCATGTTACCAAAGCCAGTAAATAAAAAAAACTGTGCAGAGTGGAATTTGAACCCACAATCGTCACGTTTACAGTGAGACACAGCGCCGCTCTTCTAGAATTAAGTGTGTTTTTTTATCTATCTTTTTACATATTTCTTGGGCATACTTGTTCGGACAATAACTGAAAAAAATGAGAATTCGTGCCGATATGAATCGGTTTTCATCGAATTTAGTTTTAATTAATGTATTCTCATTTGTGCCCTTCTGTTTTAATGAATAATTGTAAAACAACATGCCATTTTGAATTACTTGCCAACAATAAACACAACATTTATGATAAACATTTCAAAACTGACTTCTCAATGTAATTTAAATAATGTTTTAGATTAATTACTTTTTGAATGGTATTTATTAATGAGAAATTTTGAGTAATTATAATTTAATCTCAATTATTTTAAATCTAATTAACTTAAAGAATGTTTCATCATCATTATTCAATAAATTAAACTCAAATGTTAGCACGACAATGTTTCTCTGCACTTTATCCGGAAAATAAATAACAGAATCTTCAGATTATAAAAACACGTAGCTGTTTTTATTTTTAAATGTCCGCCCGTGCCTGCGCGCTGCCGGCCGAACCTCGGAGCTGACCAAAGTGTTCTGATGCGATCACTGAGAATTGTGAGGCTAACTATATATGGGATCGAGCTGAAACTGTAGTAGTAGCGGGTAGAGGGGGGACAGTCTTGGAGTGTCGGCCTGGGACGATATCTCGGAGTCAGGGTGGGACTGCCGAGTGGTACAGTCTCTCTTCCGTCGAACCAACAAACTACACAAAATGGTAAGTCCAGTGGCTATAGTGGTTGTAGTGATGAAAGAATAAGTGAATAGTGGAAACAAGAGTGCCTGATAGGAAGTGGTTATAGAGGAACTTCGGGACTGTTTTTATCTGTTGTCTTATATATAATGTATGGCATTTGGCTAGCTAGTAAGCTCTAGGACGTAAAGACCGCGCGTTTAGTTGTTAAATGAAAATCGTTCCAACTCCAATGCTACGGTGTGAGAAATATTTGCATATATTTTTATTTTGTTTATTTACATTTGTGCCTATTAAAAAAACATAATTGCGGATTCCAGCAGCTGTTTGAAAATTTTATTAATTTACCAACAAGCCATATTACCATTGAAACGAACGTATTACCGATTTAATTGAAATATTAATAATAATAAATTACATATTTTTTTCACGGACATAAATACATGATTAATATTAATGAATTGTCTAATACATATACATACATTACTTTAGCTCAATTAATAGAAAGAAGCGCAGCAAAACGAACAAGGACTATACTAATAAATAATTAACAATAAATATTTCTCATATAAAATATTAAGTATCAGTTAAAATAAATCAGTTCATCCAGAGATAGTTCATAAGAGATTACGAAACTAGATCGAGTGCTATTTCTAAATGTTTCACGCAACGGAATGTACGGCTGAAGACGAACGTCGATTGATCTAAATATACGCGCGCCTTCCGACGCCTAAACGGGCTGCTATAATCGTAACCCGATAGTGGCTCGGGAGTATTGGAAACGTATTTCATAATAAAACAAAAGATTGGTAAAGTTCCTAAGAAATAAATTCATAATCAAAATATTTCGAAACACAAATACAGTTTATAGGCATCTTTCAGCCCTTAAGTAATACAAAAATGTCTGCACTAAAGAAAGAAACTGTTCTACCTACTTGTGCAATATTTCTTCAATGTTTTAAGTTCAGGTTCAGATCTTTTAAAATTTGGTCGAATCACTTGACTGGTATATTTTCAATTTAGTCATTTTAGCCAATTTATACTTAAAGCCTAAATGAAACCAAATTAAATATTTATATATACTCTAGGCGGATAAGGAAAAGAAGATCAAGAAGAAGAAGGCGAAAGAAGACGCGCCCGCTGAGGAGGCCCCAGCAGCGCCCGCACCCGCTGCCGCCGCCGGTGGTGAACGTCAATCCTCCCGCGGCAGCCGCAAGGCTAAGCGCACTGGCTCCAATGTCTTCTCCATGTTCTCCCAGAAGCAGGTCGCCGAATTCAAGGAGGTCAGTATTAGAATCGCAACATAGCAATTATTTGTTTCTTATGTACTTCACATATCTCAAACTTATGAATTATATTGTATTGTAAGAAATCTATAAATAATATTCATTTCTCACTTACTTTTACCTTCTTATCCAAATAAACGACGATAAACGTGTGTATCATTAGGTACCTTTAACATATATAAGTTGCTTAACAATTATGATCGTTGTTCTAGGCCTTCCAGCTAATGGACCACGACAAGGACGGTATCATCGGCAAGAACGACCTTCGCGCCACCTTCGACTCTCTCGGCAGGCTTGCCTCCGAGAAGGAGCTCGACGAGATGGTCGGTGAGGCCTCCGGCCCCATCAACTTCACCCAGCTCCTCACCCTCTTCGCCAGCCGCATGTCTGGCGGCTCTGATGATGATGACGTCGTCATCAACGCCTTCAAGTCCTTCGACAACGAGGGCAAGATCGACTCCGAGAGGCTGAGGCACGCTCTCATGACCTGGGGCGACAAGTTCTCCGCAGACGAGGTCGACGAGGCATACGACCAGATGGATATCGACGAGAAGGGTTTCATTGATACCAACAAGCTCATCACCATGCTCACCGCCAGTGCCGAGGACGAGGAGGGTGGAGAGGCCGCGTAAATGCTCACTAATATCCAAGGAGTCGAATAGATGATGGCTACCACCTGGCCCACAAGGTTCACACATCGGATTAAACCTGATGCGAACCGAACAATTTTTTATTTAAATCTCTATGTAATTTATTGTTTCCATTTTATAATTTATAATGAAAATATAGTTTTACTATAACAATACCGTGTACAACTGTCCCTAGTTTAGGTGTTTGTTGATTCAAACGGCAAGAGTCGAGGGATATGTGAGGAATACTATGTATTCATATTTTCTGTTTAATAAAGATTTAAATCAAGTCTGACTAAATAGGCCTAATGAGGTCACTTTAAGAAACCTGGACTTGTCATTACACACCATCACTAATGCTGACATTATATTACTACTGACCTATGATTTGATTGATGATGATTACACTCCGATATTTAAATAATAAATAAGGGAGTCAAGCAAATACTTCTACCAAAATACAAAAAATACTGAAAACTACTTAGATACATTTTGATAATTTTTTGTCTTTATTTTTATTAATGAATAGTAAACGCAATATTTGACAAAATTTCAAAAAATATATATTACTTTTTACACTGTGAGGCGTCTGATTGTAGCGTGATATTTGTGGGTCTGCTCCCCGCTCGAAAGAACACTAATATACCTATTTATTTTCATTTCCTCGCTCTGGCAGACAAAGTGCAACGTTGAATTCCGCCACCCGACAAGATTAGGAAAGTTTGTCGGAACACGGAGTGTCTTAACACTAGGTTTCCGTTCCTACACTATCAAACTGTAATGTTTTAGTTTCGTATCAAAGAGAGTATGACATTAGCGATTTACACCTCTTAGTTATGAAAGACTTAACACTGCACATAAACACAATTATACAGTAACCACTATACAGACCGCGAGTCGATCTCTACTTGATCCAGGCATTCTTAGATTGGATCCGCGTGTGAGGCTGTGAACCAACGATATTTCAGTTTACATATCCCTGCAAGTCTTACAGTAAACCGGTAGACTAAATTTTAATCCGAGTCCAATATTTGGACTTTAAGGACTAAGCTTACTTTACTACTGTGGGACTATTATGGGTCCAATTCCCACTCGGAGAAAGGAATTATTATGTATTAATATGTTCATTACTTCTCTCTAGTTACAAGGCAAAGCGCAGCGTTGAGTTCCTCAACTCAACATGCAGTTCTTAAAGACGAAAAATGACGCGTGGCGTTGTTCTCAACGTTTCTCAACAAGCAATAAAAATAATCGCCGGAAAGTGGGGAACAAAAGTGAAACAGTAGGTTCAAAACTTTCTTTTGCCTATATGCCGGATACAGCATGAAGCTAAAAAAAAATCGGACTTGCCCATCTGCGGTTTCGTACTAATTTGATGATTTTGGGGTCAACGGGAACGTGAATTTTATAAAGTTTTAATTTATAAACTTTTATAAAGTTGGCAAATTTAAATTTGCTATATACAGATACTTTACTTTGTATGAAGTGAACTACGGATTAGGTACGAAACCATAAATTATTTTTTATATTTCTTTACGTTTTAATTTCGTCGTCTAAATAAGTTGTAGAACTAGACCACCAATGAGATATCTAAACAAAAAACTTTTAATTAAATATCAAAGAGCATCAAAAACTAGCAACCTGCAGACACTTTCGCAGCACATGGAAGTTTCATAAAGATTAGAAACGTGAGAAGTGTCAACCGATTGCTAGTTTAAGATGCAATAGATTCGATTCTCACTCGACAACTAATCAAATAAAAATAATGGTATTTTTAGAATACAACAAGTATCGAAACACATTCGATGGCCCTAAAATAGACAAAGTACGTTGAGACCGGATCCCATAGACGTAGCAATAGGAATGTCCGAATGGTCTGGGATATACCTAAAAAATATACATATTCAAAACTTTTGTATACATTTTAATTTGTAATGATGACGGTCTTTATTTGACGCCAGAGTAAGAGAGATTTTAAATTCAAATGTCTATAAATTAATATTAAAGAACTTTCGAACGTAATGTCAAATATTTATTTAATCTGTGTTTATCAATCAATTGTCAAATTATGACTAAGTGGGCAGTCGACTAATTGTTTTCATTGGCAAAATGAGTGCGGAAACAGAGCAAAAAGTGACAAAACCCTTTAAATTTTCCTTTCCAACATGCACCAACGAGGAATTATTTTTCAAGCTAGAAGTTCCGGTGGAGATCCCCTACCGAGGGTCCTCCCGCGAGCTTGTGCAACGAGTAATAAAAATGTTCCATATACCGGTGTACTTGGAAGATGGTATCTAAACTAATCAATTACTATGGACACCATACTTCCTTTAATATCAAAATAAATATGTATCTTAACATTTTTTGTTCTAAATTGTAGAACTTAACGAGAAACTAGCGTCTTTCGTATCAGAAGAAACAAAAAACTTTCATAATGAACGTGACGCTAAACTTATAGACCAATTGAAGAATAACGAATTAAATGTTGACGGTATAGTAAAAAATTGGGAGAAATTATTTAAAGAGAATGTAGTAGACTTTGCTGAGCAAAAGGGGTCATCAGATGAGGAGGTGTTTGCGGCTGCATATCACAAGTTGGTTCATTCACCAGCATTAGAGACAATAATGCAAGTGGAAAGTGCATACGCTAAAACAGTTATGACTATGTTAAAAAATAGAGATGAGGATATTCAAAAACTTACCAAGAGGTATTTAGTCTGCTTAATTTTTTTATGTAGTATTAACATTATTACCCTCTTAATGTTATTTCTTCCTCCCTGCAACTTGATACATGTTTTCATACATTTCTTAATACCTTATGTGATTTGACATCCCATTTAATACAAAAATTATCTTTAAAATTTTATATTTATAATGTATAAACATCTTTTTGTAAAATGAAAATAAATGATTACATTAAGCAACTTACAGTACACTATAATACACCTGGCAGGTTGATAGTCCCACCAAAATGATGTCTTTTTGAGAATCATATTTTTTTAGTTATCAATAACACTCTATTGAAATTTCAAGTATGCTTAAATATATTTTTTGTGTTTTCTTTTTAATATTTATGCACCTATATTTTTACCTATACTATTAATCAAGCGCATCAATTCTAAACCACTAATCAACTAAACCAGACCTTCTGAACTCTTTCGTACATTGTTATATGGGCGATGTAGCAAATTGTACAGGCCCTTAAAATAAATATAAATGAAGTGACATGTTCTATTATGGTTATTAAGATATGTGCAGTGTTAAGAAGATTTTTATTTTAGATAACTTCTCTATAACCCTTTCTCTTATCACATTGTACACCATAAAAGAAAGGTTTGCTTCTATCATGTCACATGAAGCTGCTTCAGCGACAGCATTACGGCCTGAAGAATTTCTGATAAGTTTTTTGATAAGCCTTGACATGTTTAAGATTATTATAAATATCCTTTACAGGTTTCACTTGATTTTTAGTTTTCAAACTCATACAAGTAGCATATTAATACATTTTTTTTCTTTAATTCTTCATTTTGCCTATCACAATTTGAATTGAGATCTTGAAGCACTTAATTTCTCTTTTGTACAGTTAGCGTCAGAATTAGTTCGCATTTTTCAGCTTGTTAATTTAATTTTATTATTTTAGCCCAAAATTATTCATCTCACATTTTTTGCATTATACTTATAAGTTATGTTTTTGTAATAAATAGTCATTTATTAAATGTTCCTTACAGAAAACAAATAGTTAAGTATAAGAAAAAAGTCAAATGTTTTAAAAATAATTTCTGTCATATCAGTCTAATAACCAGAGAACCAGTCCAAGTTCTAAAACTATTTCTAAAAGCCTATAAAGTAAAGAATATTCATTATTCATTCATTATTTTTAGATAACAACCATGCCTTAATATTGCTTTGAACATTAACATCAAATGTTTAGAAAATTTTCTATAATTTGACTATAAACGTTTATTTGTCTCATATGCTAGAAAATATTTACGCATCGAAAAAGAAAAAACATTATAACAATGTTACCTACCTGAGGATGAAGGTTCCATATCTTAATAATATAAAAAATAAATCCGTTTATTAAGAAATAGCTCTTTGACTAAACAACTCATCGACAATACATGAGTTTATTTTTATAGATTTTTGTAACAAACTGAATTTGTTAAAAGATTTTGATTACTGTCAAATGATATCTTAGTTAGTATTATAAATAAGTGGTTAAATGAGGATAACCTGAAATCACTTTCAATTTTTATTTTTCGGTACATTTTGGGAGTATCGGTCCCACTGTGCGACGCAAGATACTTCTATATAATAGAAAGATAAATAAATCATTATAATAATTAAAGCTATCTTGATAATATCATCTCAGTATGCTTATTTTTGTTATATTTTCACCATCTTAGACAAACAGAAGAAATGGAAGAAAAGGTCAGACTTCTAAATATATCAACCACAGAGGAAGAAATCAATGCATTAGCCGCGCAGCATTTTGAACAGCAGAGTTTATCTACGGGCCGCTGGGAGTCACAGTTAGATGCGTTAAGACATACCCAGAGGGCATCTCACAGAGCCTGGCTTATGGCTGCCATGGATGAGTATCAGACCGATGAGAGGGTCACACCAAGGTTTGTTACCGAATCTTCATAACAATTCTATATCCTTAAACAAATATTTATTGGGTATCATATATAATTTGTTATTTCTTTATATACTTTGCTAATGCGAATAAGCAAAAATTCTGGTATTAGAAAAAACGATGAAAGGACGGAATGTAAAATCAGTGGAAATAGTAAAATATTAGAACACGTGAATGAAGTGGTATATTTGAGAAGTATGTTCAGTAGAGATGGAAAATGCGAGATGGATGCGGAAAGGTGTATTGCTGCCGCTAAAAGGATTAACGGTACCATGGCTACATTGATAAGATGGCGAAACGTCAGCACAGCTGCGCGTTTGGTCGTACACAATGTAGTGTTCATACCAACGCTGTTATACGGCAGCGAAACGTGGGTATTACAGAAGAAGAATGAAAGAAAGATGATTCTGTAGATATGGGATCTCTTCGTAGGATATGCGGAGTCAGCTTAGCTGATCGCATCCGTAAAGAAAAGATACACACAATGGCTAGCGAGGATGTCACGGTTAGAATGAAGAACGTGCTTAGCTGGTATAAGGACCTCGAACGAATGGTGAAGAAAGAATGGCAAAAAAGATTTATGACTGAAAAGTGAACGGTAAGAGAGGTAGGGAAGACCTCGGTTGACCTTCGGAAACATAGTATCAAAAATACTGGAGAAAGTCACGTAAAAAGCATGAGGATCCCCCAGATATATGAAAAGTGTGTACAGAGACCGCAGCGTTAGGCGCCCCGTTCTCTCTGACTACCCTTAGCTAGGAATAATGTTATAATATAATTAATTATACATGGTTGCAAGACACAATGTCCTCTACTTTTTTATGAAATAAAAAAAGAAAATACACTACTGTCTCACTAATCCGGCATTCTAATCAAAGGACACATATCAAAATATCTAATAATACAGCTATCATCCAGAAAGAACCATTTTATCAGGTTCAACTTACTAAAATCATTTTTTTGAGTAATTAAAAATCCCCTATCAAAAAGTTCTAAAAAGTAAACAAACAACTAGACAAGAGTTGATAATAATCTTCTAATGGCTAAAAATATTTTCCTGAATCATGGATAAGAATACTCAACTAATGTAAACAAAAAAGTACAATTGAAAATCAGCTTATTGGAAGCTATGATACCACAGACAGACATGTCAAACTTATAACAGCCCTTTATTTTCGTTGAGAGTTAATCAATCAATCAATAAACTCTTCCAGCAATTCCCCCTTATGTTCATTTCCAACGGAACAAGCGACGTTAGCACCTCTGCTACCGCGGCTCGAGGAGAGCTTCACCATACATCTGGGATCTCAGTTGAAACAAACACACAATATAAGACTGGTCGCGGTCGACATGATGGACTTGTGCTCCAGCGACAGGACGGATGGGTATGGTTACTGGATTAATAATTAATTTTGTGACGCGACAGTTGCGAGTTCGTCCCCACTCAGAAATAATTATTTATTTTCAATTATTTTTATCCTCGTTCTGATAGACGAAAGGCGGCGTTGAGTCTCGGCACTTAACAAGCTTTTTACTGCAACCAAGCAAGGCAAGGGAAACCTGGGAACCTATAATTAAGACACTTCAGTTCTTCTTTTTTCCGCCAAAATTGGAAGTATTGCTTGTTGATTTTTTGGTGTTATTGATTGCGTACAACCTGTCATTTTCACACTCACTTGCTTATTGAGTTGAATTATTTACAACCACAATATAATATAATAATATATTTAATGACAGACTTGAATTTGTTTTGTGTTAAATTGGAGTTTTTCAAATAAACTGACTATTTTATTTATGTTCATAATAAAAATACTATTTTTTTTAAATCATAATATAATCCCTATTAATTTAATAAAAATTTCATTAATTTGTTTAAAAAAATATGAAAAAGACATTGTGCCATTTATTTTCTTTATGACATGTCAATTCTATAAATTCTATTTTAATACTTTAATGTCCGATCCACACTCTTGCCAGGTGCTTTATACAGTTAAAAAAGGTCATCTAGACTCTCGAGTTATTCAATAGAGAAAATGTATGAAATTTAAATTTGTCTCAAATATCTATTTTTAAGGTAATAGAAAACTTAATTTACTCAAAAACAACAATGTTCGCTTATATTGAGCTTAAATACTAATATATAACTATTTAGTTATCTAAAATAGACAAATTTCCAGTGGTCGCCTGTAACAAGTTATTCGGTATTAATTTAATAAATAAATAAATATTAATTAAGCAAGGAGTATACATATAATTTAAGATTTTTCTTAAATTCTTTTACTATGTTTATTTTTCGAACTTTTGTTAGGCTCTCATTACAATTAAACGATATTTTGTACTTATTTATTATTAAGACAGAGGAAATAACAACATGCGAGGATCTCAGAGTTCATTCGCGATTTGCGTTGTATTTTTTGCACAATGCTTGACAGAGGATAGGAAGAAACAACCGAAACGCTAACTAGACCGACTGACCGAACCGCTAAGGAGTTGTCGTTTTCACATCTACCTTCTTGTCGACGGCAGATAATAATTATAACAGTCGATGCTTGCCACTCGATGCGCTTTCCATTAATTGCGTGGTTTTCTCATTTATTTATTCGTATTATTGTGACTTTCTTATATACTGTACAGTATTTAATTGTGATTTTACCATTTGTGTTAATGTACATACATTTAATGGTGTTGATTTAACGTAGTGGTATTCGTAAGTAGACTTTTATTCACCTCTGAACACTACACACTAAAACAATGTAATATAGAATATAAATTCAATGTTTCAAGTTTTTTCATACTAGGTATTATTTTACACCATGGTTTTCGTAATTTCATTTCACTTCGCTTCGACTGAAATTCCAAAAAACCTTTATCGAGTGTATATCTGTTAACTTTTGCACTTCAGTAAAATGTATTTTAGCATCTTTCATGATCTGATTGGCAACCACCATCAGAAAATATGTGTGGATATGTATGGAAACGCTCAGGAAATAATCGTGGCAACTCGACGTTTGACGTCTCAAAGTTAACTACGTTGGCTGTTTTATACGCCTACCAAGATTATAATCTCTTGCGTCTATATCACTTAAATAAAAATAAATACATCAATGAAAGTAGTGGATGACATCAATACACCGCAGCAGAACGACATACATTTAATGATTTTTGCTTATATTTTATACAAAACATGCATATTTTTTATTACCTTAAAATACTACTATCTTTTACTTTGCAGCAGATACCAACAAACAGAGCGATCGCAAGAGTGTGGTTGATTTCCTCGCGTCAGCGCCGTACGTCCTTCGACTAGGATCCGAAAAATTGATTCAAAGTGGGGCGACCATACACTCTCGTAATCGCGTTGTCTCGAGTAATCTCGTACAGAGTGGATTGTGCTTAACACTTCAAGGCAATTCATTATTATTAAATTCTTCCTAATATTTAAATATGAAAATATTAATTGCAACAGCTCTTTAGGTACTTAAATGTGTATCCAGTTCCGCTTAACTCCAGTACTAGCGCTATACTTGCAACAATAATTATTTGAATTATTCAAAAATATTTTTATAGGTTCATGCATGCATTTTATTCTCTTTTAGCGGCACCTGGTCACGCGTAGGCCCCGCCCTAGCACTATACTCCCACGAGTTGAGTGGTGCAGTAGTATTATCGGATTCGAACCTGGATTCCCCGCACCACCACAATCACCACGCGTTACACAGGGTGCCCACTGACCATCACTTCCCCGATTTGGACGCTCAGTTGAGACACGTGCTGCAGTCTGTTGAGGAACCTGTATGTATGATTATAAATACGCACAGCGCTTGTATAGTTGCGCATATGATTGTCGGCTACGCTATGATGTGGCGCGCAGGCGCAGCGGCGCAACGCGGCGCGCGGCGCGCGGGGCCGGCGCGCGCTGCGGCCCGGCGACGTGTGCGCGACGCGCCACGGCAACCTGGCGGAGGCGCACGTGCTGTTCCACCTGCTGGTCGCTGACGAGTCGCTCAAGGGTGAGCTCAACTAAACATTTCGTTTCAAAAGGAAAACCATTTTCTTGTCCGTCTGTCAAGATTCATCAAGCTGAAATTAATATCAGATCATATGCATATATATGTGGAGCACATTTTGAGTTTCTAAGTCAACGCAAGCGAAAGATGCGAGCATTTATACATCGTTTTTACTCCATTTTGGGTATAATTCTCCGCGTATTCAAAATATTCAGTTATGAAATTTGACACAAAGTGAGACCTTAATATATAAATAAAGAAAAAAATCAGAAATAAAAATTTAAATATATCCAATCCTACAAGTGAAGATAACTATCCTGTTCATGAGAAGCAGGTGTCCCGTGTCACATATTGAAAAAATAAATAAAATTACATACACATACATACACATACATACACATACATAAACATACTATCTATCATTTCATTTCAGAAAAAGCTATTTCAAATCAAAATTTCTCAACTTAAAACACTTTGTGCCGTGTGATCCCGGCCTAGAATAGGATCATCCTGGTACTGGTGGTG
>DWAO01003741.1:0-13722 GCA_018230605.1 Heliconius congener
CTTTTTGCGAAAGTCGGATATGTGGTCATATTTGCGGAGTCCAAATATAAACCGTATACAAAGATTTTGAAGTCGCTCAAGCCTATTTAAATGCTCATCTCTAATATCGAGATAGCAAGCATCAGCATAATCAAGAATGGGTAGTAATAGAGAGTTTGCCAGCACAATTTTAGTAGATATAGGAAGAACATATATATCCTTGTAATATAACATTTGCTATCTTTATCCACAACGCTGACTCTTCGCGTTTATTTTAAATGTTAAGTTAAAATAATAATAACTGTACAAAATATTATAACTGTTCACTTACATATATGTATATTAATATTAGTTTTTATATTTTTTAATATTTCCAGATCTCACCCGGCTGGGGTTACAACCCGTGGTCTCAAACCGGTCACAAAAAGCAACGTCAGCCCGACAACGCCGAGTTCGATATCAATGGAACCACCGAATCATGTCTGAGCGTTCTGAACAACGTATACAATGATGGTATAGCATGGCACGACGTCGCATGTTACCACGAAAAACCAGTTGTATGCGAGGACTCCGAGGAGCTCCTCAATTACGTCGCGAGCACCAATCCCGGCCTTCGCTTGTAACTGAATAATATATTTAAATAAGTTCGTGTTCACAATTTTTAACATCACCTAAAACCCTAATATATAAATTATTTTCACTTAACTGCCCATCCTAAGGTATTTGGTAATAATAATTATTGAATATGAGATAACAGCTTTGCTGCCCATGAGTAGATAACTTTTGTATCTATAACGCAACTAATGTATGTACAATAATTATTTAAAACAGCATACTCCGTATACAATGTAATAGTTACGCATAATTTTTAAACTGGAAGTATGGTTTCAGTTCTAATAATTAAATCGTAATTATTCATGACTTTTATACTCTTGCACAAAAATGAGAACTTGCCACATTTTCAAGGTATAGCGATCTCCCCAAAACTCACTGCCCTTCTGTTGTACAATCTTTGTAGTTTGTACAAAGTAGCATAAGTATGAATAAGTTTAATTAAGTTTATTGACCTAAGGGAAGAATTTTTATTTGTATATAAATAAATAAAAAAAACATTGTTATTGTTTTATTTATTGTCACAAAATCTTGGCATTAAAAAATGTTTATTTATATATAATAAAGTAAAGTAGTGATAAAGTGAAAATGGCTTCAACATGTAATATAAATGTTAAAAATTATTTATTTTCAAAAATATTGAACACTGTAAATTACTTACAATTTGGTTTCATACAACAAGCGCCATCTCTTGCCACCTTTACTGAACTAATTAGAAAATTACTTTAATATTATTGAAGCTTAAATTTAAAATCAAAATATAACAATATATATATATATATATATATATATATTAAAACAAAACAATAAATCTTCTGAAGTAAAATAACATAAAAAGATAATCAGGACCCACTTCTAGATAAAATATTTTAATTAGTAGCTGTTTAAAATATTAATTCAAACAAAAGGAGACCTATATGAGTAGCCTCTACCTACGCATTTGAGATCACCATCTTGATACCTCCTACAAATATTTAAGTCCCTAGCTTTATTTATTAACAAAGTCAGCATATTTTGCTCTTGACCATTAAAATTCATGTAGCTTTTAGAATATTTTTCAATATCTGTTGGTGTTATTTGAAATTCACTTATGTCATTCTCTTGAGTATCTTCTATATCAGTGCTCTCCTCACTTATAGATTTTTCCTCAAAATCACTATTTTCTATTTCTGCAGATAATTTTACAATTGATAAATATTCTTCTAAATTTATATCAGAACTTATATACGGGACATTTGATTGGATTTCAGGTTTACTTGAACATAAGTAATGTTTACGATGAGTCACATATGTGCTGGGAAAATCTGGGAATATAAAATATTAATTAAATTTAACATTCTTTCATTTGAATCTGTTTAATATAATACTAAATAACTTGTACATGTATCAAAATATTATCATATTTTGTTTAGAATGTTTTGTTTAGAATACTCAGTTTGTTATATCCTTACTTGTAATATAATATTTGCTATCTTTCTCTAAAAACACAGGCCACCTTTCAAGCTCTTCAATAATATTCACCAGTCCTCGCCCCTCCAATTCAAGAAATAAGTCACCAAGTATCTGTCAGGCATACAAATTTTAAAATATTTTTTACATACATTATCATTTGTCATTTAATTTTATAATTTATTTCTTACCACATCATTATATGTTGTTGACAGAAGAGCCAATGGCTTAAAAAATATTTTTGAAGCTTTACTTATTATCTCATGACACTTATCAATGGAACCTTGTGTCCATGAAGTGCTCATTTCATTTTTAATTTGACAATCTTCACTTAATATCTTTGATTTCAATATTTTATTAATTATAATGATTAAAATATAATTCTTATATTAATATTTCATCATGTATTCTTGACAACGAAAAACAACTTACTTTATCTAAAGGAACTACACCATGAACACTTGCTTCAAAAATTTTCGTTGGTAGTTTTTTATATTCAGTTGGAAGGTCTATAAATACCAAATTTTCAGTTGGTCGTAATTCTATACCATAATCTACGAGCCAAATTAAAAACTGTGATTCCGTAGAAACAACACCACGGACCCATTTATTTCTCCATAATACTGCAACATACTAGTAACATACAAAAAAATAAACAATCATAAATTAAAAATTTAAAAGATTTAAAGACAAAATTGAGACTTTACCTGACCCTGTGGAACATCTAACAATGTACTTGAATTTGATAAACTTTTATCTGTAACACTTTGATTAAATTCATTTAAATTTAATCTTATACTATCACTATATTGGTCGCTTAGACAAAAAAATGAAAATGGATTAGTAAATGATGTTATTTTAATATTCATTTTAAAATATAAAAAAAACCGCAAAAATCCAAATTAGTAGTGAAATTGGGAACATATGAGGATTCGATAAAAGCTGTCAATTTTCATCGGATAAGTAGGTACCTACCTACATATATTTTTTATTATTTTTTAATTGAACTGATACCAGCTAACTCTTTTTAAAATAGTAAATAATATTGCAAGAATAATTAAATTATAAATGCTCATACATTTAAGTTAAAATTTAAAATCAAAATATAGTTTTAATAACATTTAACTACTTTTTTAATTTCACGTAAATAATGATTTTATTATATTTTACAATTTTAAAAAGGTTTAATAGTGCAATTCGATACACAGCATGAATTAATTGAGGTGTTCATTGCATTTTTATAATTTATTAAACGCATTATAAGAAATAAGAAAATATTGAAGATTACGCCCAGCATTGAGTTAGGGCCTAGCTGTTAGGCAAAAAAATATAATTAAATTAACTTGTAATACATAATTTTAAATTAATAATGTAATGAAAAAAAGAAAACTAAAAAGTTTCGGACGGACAGATAAAATAAAAGAAATGTGACAATCTATATCTATATCATTACTGTTAAATTACAAAGAAATGTATAATGATATGTAACAAAAAGATGTCATACGATTTAATCTGTAAGAAGTGCGCCCGAAAAATTCATGAGCAACCACGCGTGAGCAAAACGCTCGTCACGCTCTTTTAGTTGATATTTATTTTGGGAGGTAAATTATAAATCTAAACTAGGTTTTACTTTTACCTCTAGATATGACCGTGATCATAAGAAAATGATTTAGTTTTATAAATGACACTCCCGTGCTTGAGGTAACTGACTAATATATTAATTGTGTACTTTTCTTCTATTCTAATTATTAGTGAAAATATTAAGTTTGCAAATACTACACACTGCTATTATTATTCTTCAGGATACACTTGCATACACTATAAAAATATAAGAGATAGCACCAAGTACATTTCAACTATTGCTAAAATTTTACACGAAAATATTCACATATATAAATAATATAAATTATTATATTTTTTTAAGGTTTATTTTGTGCGCTGAATGTATTTACATTAGGTGCCGATTACAGGTGTTGATTATATAGGCTCGATGTCAAATACTATACATTTTTTCTATTGTGCAAGTTACCAAAAATATATCATATATATTTAAATATACATTTTATAACTTAAAATTTATTTATTTGTATGTGCTCGTAGTTATTGTTTAAGTAACTTTTTTTATAGATATTGATGATAGCAAGCATTGGGCTGAAGCATTGGATATTGGCGAGCGGATTGTAAAGCAATTGATAAAAGAGTGTTTCCTTGGTCGCTTGACAAAAGGCATCTTTTGTCAAGCGACCAAGCAGCTGCTCTTCAGCAGTCTTTTGTTGGCCACTTTTGATAGCAACAAAATGCGTGCGTCGTAACCATTCGATTATACCGCTACTAGATTTTACTTTTGGCAATGTAAGATGGGCAAGGAGTTCATTAGACTCTTTAGATCTCCAAAAACGTAAATTGCCAACGACATGCCCAATGTACCATACGCGTTCGTCTGTATTGAGATTATATAGCTCACGTAAGTGTGGAGGTCAGTGCTTTTTAAATGTTAAAAATGTCCGTAACCACGTCGTATGCAGTCTTATAGATCTTTTTCTCAAGAAGCAGTTGAATAATGGTATTAAAGAGATCTAGCGTAGGCCTGAAGTACTTTCTACTTTTGGCCAAAGAGCTGCAAGGTAGATTCCATATAAACGCAATGGGCTCGGACGTGGACACTGCTTTCCCCCTATGTTAGTTACAGTTCGGATTAATTGTAGGTTTTGTCTGTCTGATTATGAAGGATTTTATCAAGACTAACTATCAGATACATAATTAAGACGGTATTGTCGACCAATGTCGGGCGTGTTATCGAACTGATAACTCCCTCAGAAATATTGAACCTAGTGGTTTATCATTTTACTCTTTTAAAAGATACAAACATGTAGCCAAAATAATACACCAATAATTAGCTCTTTGATATTATAACAGTATGTACCTGGTACGGTACTAAAATATATAATGCACATAAAGACTCGTACCAAATATATAGTAAATATAATATAATAATTCGAAGTCTATAATAGCATGATCTTTTAGGATAGAAGTTCTTAAAAGGCAGTATATGAGTAGGGGCGACACATATTGCGGATCAAATTGAACTTTGACTAATATTATAATATTGAATGTTGCTTGATGTCGCGGAGGCTGACGTGATGGGCTTATGCGAACTGTTATAGCGACATAAACTAAGTATGTCGTGACTGATGTCGTCTCGCAGTACGCTCGCGATACGTAAGCTATGTTTTATGGCGTTGCTCGTTGACAAAACGTATACCACTGTGGTTCTACGACTTGGTATATGATTAGTAAATGTGTGATGCTATTATATGTCCCAACTCCGGTGTATGTAGTAGTGTCCATCCGTCATATACGGGTGTGTGGTGCTTTTTCATGCCCTGGAATTCTGGTGTATGTCGTAGTGTCCGCCTTTTTGTTCTAATACCTTGTTCGAACGTAGAAAAATTATTCATTAAATAATATTTTTAAAGGTGTTCGAGGATTAAGTTGCAATATGACCTTGAAATTATAAGTACTCTCATATATAATATATAAGCAATCCCATGTCTGTTCGTGAAAATAAGTGTGTGTTTGCGTCTACTGGGATCTATTAATACTGACAGTATATTGTTAAATACTTTTTAAGAAAACGTATATAAAATTTGAGCGTAGCAGGATTTTCTATACGTGATTTTTATATGTATATTGTTGCCAATAGACGTGATATTGCTATCCTATATTATGATAATCTAATAAAGGAGGAAAGAGAGAAGAAAAAAAAATGTTATTTTGGACTTAGTCCATGAGATTACTGCCATGTGAAATATCAATGTATTGGGGTTTCAGTTAACAGTTTTATAACGAAAAGTCTCGACCAACATCTTAAAAGATTATTGCTTAGCTGTTGGATAAAGAACCGGGATGCAGAAGCCCATATTGCTTGAGACGGCGCGTGTTGAGGAAGCTCCTCGCTCTGAAGCCATAGCCACTTGTCAGGAGAGTATATTTTGTATATACTCGTACTATATAATATATTTCAAATATATTTTATTCATAATTTTTTCCTCTTAAACAATAAAAGTATTTTTATAAAGCTTATAAGTATGAAATAATTGTTTCGATACTTATAACATATTTAGTATTTCGTTATTCTGTTTTTACTACGCGGGATAGCAGTAGTAGCCTGGTAGCGGAAAGCTGGTTCAAATCCCATAAAAATGAACACCCTTAATTAAATAATAAGAAAGATTTCGTCTTATAATTCTAATAACGCTAATTAGTTCTGAAAATATTTGTGTATAATAAAAAAATAGTATTATTCATAAACACAAACTCGAATGTATAAAACCTGAAAATAAATAAAAGAATATACTTAAAAAAATCAACAGTTAGGAGCCAGGACCCATTATCTAACAAAATGTTCCCAAGAAGCACTGTAAAATTTAAATAGACCCGATTTTTAATCCTAATAAAGTATGGCTAACGGTTATTTCTCTTTTGTTTTTATGAAAACGGGTTTTTTTTCTTTTTTATGTACCTACTACAAATCATGACTGTATTGACACAGACCACAGTATACAATGAACAGTGCACAGCTTCTGTAGTATATACAGAGCCTGTAGAATCTTACACATGGGCGTCTATCTAAATATATTTTCGGGGGGTAGGGGTGCTAGGGTTTGGCTTTGCATCGATATGTTCGTGTAAACGATTTTTTTTTAATTTTTCGTGGCAAATTTTTGTTAGTAAAATTCCTGGGATGGGCATAAGAGTACTCTGGGGTCTCCTGGATATTTACCTCTTCACCTCAACTCCCTTACCCCTGTCATTGCTACGACCATGATCTAAGATAACTAACATTAATAATATAGATGTATAAAGTTTTTAATGAATATAGGTAAACTAAAAATAATACAAGTTGTAAATTTCATATAGATTTTTTCGAAAGTAATATTTAAATTCAATTTTTATATATTAAAAGTGTTCACTTTTGGTTTTCAAATGTATTGAGATAAAAATAATATATGGAAACTAAGTACTCAAAATATTCGTAAATTTCATGAGGTGTTTCAAAATTTGTTACGAGCTGTAATATGTGTGCAATATGTGTGATTTTTGGGTGTGGAATATTTATAAGCACATATTTGATAGTGCCACCGTAATAACAAAAATTAAACCATAACCCACGATCGCAATAATAATCAGCGCGCACTCATATTATCGTTCTCTGAGAACTTTGATATATTAAGCTGTTGGTGTAAGAATCGTCTATATCAACCACGTTGACATGCGGTAATAATAATAACAAAATGCGGTAATAATCATCTTACATTCCGAAATAGGTAAACATTTTTCTTAATTTTTTAGTTCTGTGTCGTGCCAGAACAAGTCGTCAAACGAATTGCTGAAATGTGTTATTGTAATAATAGATGTGCTCTGTGCACTGTGCTGTGTGGTGTGTGACGCGGACGGGGACGGTGCCGACGACGGCGGCGGGCGCACGCACGGAGTGCAGCAGGGGCGCGGCGCGGGCGCGGGGCGGGGCGGCCGCTGCTGCGACGGCACTCGGTGCTGCCCTGCCGCCAGCGCCAGTCCGCCGCGCGCCACCCGACACGACTGTTGTTCGAGCGCGCCCCGCCGCCTCCGCTCGCACGCAGGTATGTACCTCTCGTTACTTTGCGCGTAGGTGGGCGTCGCAGAGGCGACCGCTCTTTCCTCGCAATCCTGTCGCCAAAAATAAACGGCGGCTCCTCCGACGCCGTTGGCGCTCGGTGACCCTAGGTTATATGCGAAATGGAGTCTCTCGGCGGTCATCGCTTCTGTGGTTTTATCAGTGTTACATATTTATTATTTGTCGGCGGTGCGGTGAGGTCGGCCAGCGCGCGCGGTGATGTGCGCCTTATCGCAATAGGCGTAGAGTCGCAGCGGCGCTTCACACTCGAGCTGCTCTGTGTCTTTGCTTTGCTCTTGCGTCGCTTTTGTTTACCATTTTGCCATAACGTATAAACCTTTTAAACTACTTGATGTATAAACATTAGTCTATGTACTTTACAAGCGACATTTTAAAAGATTTTTGAAATCTATTGTAACAAAACGAGAAATATCACTCAACCTTCGTATACACGTGTTGTCGTATGTATTAAATACTTCATTAGAATGTGCGTAGAGGAGATCGCAACTTCATATCACGCAGCACGCTAATATTATGATACCATAATAATAAAAAGAAGGCCGTCGTCAACAACGTTCAGATGTCAAATGATTAGATGAGTGGTAAGTGGAAACGTGACTTACCCATATAAGCTTGTTAACTGTTGAGTATTCTTACACTGTAGACGTTATATATAACACTGTCATAGTGTTAGTAGATGTCACGTAACTATAAAAAACTCTTTTTAACATGCTATAGCAATTAAATTCGCTAGTTATATACAGATGTACTTGTAAACTGGTGCGTGTAAAGTTATTGAGGGATCCAACTCTCGTCCGGTGTTGTCTTCGACAGCACGGCGTTGTGCGTGTACGTTCCAACATTCCTTTTGATACGCTATCTTCACCTTTATAACGCTAGTGTCACGTTCTAAAATTGCCCGTTTTTATACCCTTACTTAGTGTACCCTCGACGCATCGCTCGAAGAGCTCACGGCCTCGTTATATTCAATTTACCCTAAACTCGCACCAATAGACGGCCGCATTAGGGATATATCTGCTTGTGGAACTTTGGGCTTTAACAGTTTTACGGATCCAAAGTAGAATCGAGATCCCGACGCCCAAGAGAGTGGAAGACGGGGGTGAGTAAGAGGGTGGTAGCGTTCCCCGTAGTCCGCAGGAGTGGTCGACCCCGGACTTCCAACTAGGATTTGCTAAATCTGCTGCTTTTAAGACTGAGGCTGAGTTAAAAAATAACTTTGAATAATGTGTTAACAAATACTATTGTTTAGTATAGTTTTTATTGTTATTAGAAACAAGTATACATTTTTCTATATAGATCGTATACTATTTTATTGGTATTTGATTTAAAACACCTATTTATTAAATATTTCCTTGTTTCAAATTTATGGATAAGATTTCATGTCAATGCGCAGACAAGCTCTCGTGCTAATGCCAATGCCATACCGAGGTAGGTACGCCCCTGACACACCTTATAGACTGCAGCATTTCATTCTTCATATAGACGCTTTAGTTTAGTGATATACTATAACATACCAGCGTATATGTGTCCGTTCTTATATAGATGTTAATGGGTAAATCTTTTCCGTATTCCTGGTACTCCTAAAAAGTGAAAAAATATCGCTGTTAACTCTTATCAGGTACTGTACTATATAAAAGTTATATTTCTAGAAAATTACGAATAGTTCCAACTTATGGGTTTCGTACCTGTCGTCTGACATTTGAATACTAGCACCTGTAAAAGCACCTATACACTTTATTTTTCTTACCTACCAATACAATTAAATAAACCCATACAATTAAATAAGAGGGCACAAGTGTGTAACTGTAACCGACTGGTTGTAGGTTCAAGCCCTACTCGAGTAAATCAAATATTTATTTTTATTTATATTTTCATTCCTTCGCTCTGGTGCCTGCAAAGTTAGGCGGAAAATGGGGAACGGAGTGTCTTAACACTAGGTTCCTTCTGCCTACCCTGATGTGTGCGTGGCGCTTATAATAATATATAAAAGAAGTCAAATGTGATTATAATTTTGAAAGTTAGACTTTAGCAATTTGTATTTTTTCCGTACAATATAATTAGCTTTTGCTGTTAGACTACTACTTTTTTTGTTTTAGTAAAACGTGGGTAATATTAATTGGATAAAAAAAAATTAAAAATGTTACTTCAATATTTTTATGTGTATGTTATTCCAAACTCCAAACAAATTAAAAATATTCTTTAGAAAACATAAAAATTTGGGCCAAGCAGGACTAGAACTCGTGCCTCTTGGACATTTTCGAAGAAGCGCGGGTTCGAGTGTCGCTAGTAGTAGAGTAGTGTCACTAAGTTCAATGATTTTATACCTTTTTTTTTTTAAAAATACTTCATTAAATAAACATAAATTTTGAAAATGACCATAATAACTTTTTTCAAACATATGCATTTCCCCTGCCTCATGATCGATTTGCAAATAATTCCGTTTAATATTTTATAAATAGGTATTTTTAAGTAGCACAATTAGAAAATTGACAATTATTTATAATATACCCAGAAACCTGTCTTCTGTGAGACAATGCTTGGCGTTTAATTGTTAATACGAATACCACCATTCAATACGCAATGATTCAAAATGACAAAGCCATCAACTTTCCGAATAAATAAAACAGTATCTATTGTATTTTTGTGTAGCGAAATGATCAATGATCTTAAAACGTATCGTATGTTTCTCTAAGTTATCAAAGCGCTGACTCGTCTTATCTCTGTGGCATCGACATTTATTTCTTTGCATTTATATGCCTTGTCTCTTGCCACAGCTTAATGATAAATGCTTAGTTAAAAAAACTTATTTCAACTATTTCTTAATACAATCTGTGGAGTATAAAGGCAGTAGTACGGCACAGGATCACTTTGTCTGGACATGATAATATTATAAAAAAACAATTTGGAATCTTTATTTCTTAAATGAATATTTATTATGCTTTCCCTTTTTTTTCTTTTTGGGGCAATATGGTAATATTAAATTGCAATTTTTAAAATTTTCGACACCACCTTCAGGCAAATGTTTGTTTACTGAATTTCTATTGATACATTGTACAGTACAACCTCTTTGTGTGAAAAAGATCTACTCTCTACGTAGTATGCGTACGAAAGATGGGATCGAAATAGTCACAAAAAAATGATGTTTACTGACAAGAGAAATTTTACTGTTATTCAACAGTAAAAATCAGTTTTATCAAACATAATAATCGAATTTTTGCTTAAAGCTCTATAGAAGCTTTCCAATTAGCTAGCAAGACTGGAGAGTGGACAGCAACGTTTACTCAATTTTAACGACAGTTTGAGGTGTTAGCTATCAAGGAGTGACTGAGCCATATTTTGTATGAAAAACCTCGGCAAAATTGTATCCAGAAATGATTCTTGAAACGAGAAGTTCCCTAGCGTAGAATGATCATTTCAACAAGACTCAGTATCGGGTCACAGAGTTTAATCTATCTAGACCATTCAAGTCCAAGAGAGTGTCGCATACTTTACATGTCATAATAATTTGAAATCTCTGACACTATGCACAATATTAACAGAGACTCCTTAAATAATGGCTTCAACATTTAAAGGACGGTACCTCCTAAAACCAAAACAAACAGAAAAATTTTTAAATGAGCCTAATTTATGAATGCGGCTAATTTACACACATTACAGTATTAATGATTCAAGTAAGAGAAATAATACCTGTCAAGTGCGAGTTGTTCCAATTGTTCTTTAGTTGTTGTTCCGAAAAGTAAAGTAACAGAAAAGTACGACTGATATTATTATTGACAAACATAAACTTGTAATTATTTTTTTATATAAAATATATGGAAAATTCATAACTTTTCGGGTTTGTATAAAAATTCTTCGTGTCAAGTGTAGTAACAGTAGGTTCACGGGAAGAACCGCATAGGTTTTGATTACGCGGCGAATTACATCCAAAATGCGATTGATACCTCCACGCGATCTCGATATAAATAGTTTTGACAGACGGAATGACGGGCAACAAATTGATCATATTAAATTAAAATGGGATTAGTGTTTTACTTTTAAGGTTCGGAACCCCAAAAACTGATTTTCTCGTGTCTAAGTATATTGAAGTGTATAAAAAATATGCAGGAACCTTTTTTCTTAGCGGAAGAACGAAAATCCGCACAAGGACGTAAGTCAGCCAGCCGATTACGTAAATTGTCGCTGCCTACGTTTTGACATGGCATGTCACGATTTTCATTTTTGTGAGAAATAATTAACAAAAGCTGAAAATTATAATGTTAAAGATTCAGTACATTCTGAGCTTTTATTTTATTACAGCTTATAATACTAAATGTATATCTATTAACTTATTTTCTTTTTATTTAATTAACACAAATAAAAAAAATATACACGAATTATTATTTTATTAATAGGTCGGGGCAAAAATATTTTCGTATTAGTAATCAAACCTCTTTGGCTGTACTGGCGTATCAAGTCTGGAAGCTTGAACTTTAGCTGTGTTTAGTGTGAAAGATGAGGTTTGGTCTGGACGCCCCGTCACAAATAAAATCAGTGCCATCTTTTAGAAAGTGGAGCAAGATCGACATATTAGTAGGTACGACATTGCTGAAGACCTGGATGTTGATCATAAAACAATTTTACGTCATTTACTTTGTCTAGGTACAAGAAAACATTTGGGTATCACATGATCTCAGTGACAGAAACGTAACAATTTTGAACTATTTCTTAAACAGTTGATTACGGGTGATGAAAAATGGGTGACTGACGATAAGAATGGGCGAAAAAGATCTTAGAAAATCCCCCCAGACATCTTTTCGCATGGTGTGATTTGGAAGAAATCGTCCACTATGAGCTTTTGCCACCGAGTAAAACTACTCTGACCTCTACTGTCAGCAAATGATGAAGTTAAAAAAAACTATTGAGACAAACCGGCCGGAGCTGCTAAATAGGAAGGGTGTAATGTTCCACCATGACAACGCCAGACCGCACTCATCTATAGCCACGCAGCAAAAATTGAGAGAGCTTGGCTGGGATGTGTTGATGCATCCTCCGTATAGCGCTGACCTTGCTGCATCAGTTTTTTATATGTTTTAGTCATTGCAGAACTCTTTAGGAAGCATAAATCTAACCTCAAAAGAACACTGTGAACACTAACTGTCATATTTTTTAAATCAAAAATATCAAAGTTTCTACAGGAATGGGATCATGACACTACTCATAAGATGGCAACAAGTCATCAATCAAAACGGCACATACATATTATAAACAAATAAAAAATTATACCTCAAATAAATATTTTCCTGTGTATGAACAATACGAAAATACTTTTGCGGGGGCAAAAGAATTAAGGTGGGGATGTTATATATTGAAAATAATTTACTAAAATTCTCAAACCTACTGTGAAGGTTCTTCACTTGGGCACATCGCTAATATATCTAATATTTTATGCATTTTGCAATTGTGGGTTAAATAAAGTAACATTAATATACTACGTATTATATATTTATAAATAGTTACTTGCACAGATTATATAACACCCCCACCACATGGACGTACGTGGTTACCACCAAAAGAAATGTAATCGAAGCGGAGGTGGAAGCCAGGACGTCTTGTTTAGGAACGCAAAAAATATAACAGTTAAGTAAAAAATGAGCGCCATTTTCGTTAAATAAATTACCATAAAAATAATAGAAAAATATTAAAAAATTGAACAGCAAAAAAACTTTTCTTTTTACTTACCAGAGATATTGGTAAAATATAAGATATTCTATTATTTAATTTCGTTTTATCCTCCAATAAAATAACACGTTGAATATTTTGTTGCTTTAAATCTAAATAGCAATACTGCGATTTAGTACCTATTTTTAATCTATAAACTCAATATACTCATTGTTCCAGTATATTTTGCAGGAAAATAATACAATCAACGAAACACTCACACTGTGTTATTGATTGTATTATTTTCATGTACATACATATACATATATATATATATATATATATATATATATATATATATATATATA
>DWAO01003742.1:0-13722 GCA_018230605.1 Heliconius congener
GACATTTATTGACGATTGATCATTTAATATTGTCGTCAAGAGTAAGGCCCCAGTTGTGCAAAGTGGAATCGCATCCACTACCATCGCGTTCCAGCTTGACACTGTGCCATTGCATTATCTAAGTAACACATTTACATGTTAATATTAACATATAAAACCGTACAAAAATTAAAGTCATTAGCGCAAGCTGCCTCGATTGCCTGCATAGTAAAAATGACAATTTCAACCGTCAACGTGTTTCCCGTTACAGCGCGTTAAATGAACGAGAATATCACTTTGACGCCATTTTGTAGTACTTTTTACTTCTAGCTTCTATTTATTTTGATTGTTGTAATGTTTTAATTAACCATTTGTTGTTGCTTTCATAACATAAGTGTAGATTTAGATTAATAGATTTTGATATTTTTTTAACGTTTATTCTGCGTTATGCATTATTCTTTCTTCTTTTGATTTTTTTGATTATTCAATAGCACTTATTTTTAATATGTTAAATATTATTTATATCATAAAAACATTACCGCCTTTCTGGGGCAGTCGGGTAAATACAAACGACCACTAACCTTATCCACGGGCATGGAAGGGCACGCGCGGCACAAGTTCCAGAATGAGCCGATCATCTGGCGGCAGCCGTCCGGCTCGGTGCGGCTCGCGGTGTCCAAGCTGAGCGCCCTTACGACTGGGGCATGTGATGCTGCTGGGGGAGAAATGGTGAGGTGAGATTTAAGGGAAAATAGGTAAGTATGTAAAAAAGGAAAATTATTTTTGTTTTGGTTTTTATTTGTATTGTGGTTTTTATTTGTATTGTACAAATAATTTTCTCATAAAGAACAACATAAACTGAGAACAACGCGTATTATTTAAAAAGTTTATTCAATGAAGAAGAATTTATTTATTGAAGAAGAGAGTGACTTATCACTAGATTCTTTTCCGTCACTTGCAATGTACTGATATTTTATGAATAAATTGAAATAAAAGCTGAAACTAAAAGGTAACATATTCCTTTTTATACTTTTTAGAGTTAACATACAGCTGAAAAAGGCGAGCTTCAAAGTAAAGGCGAAAAGGTCAAAGAAATTCAAATGCTCTAAGCCGATTAACATTATGAATATTATGAAAGAGAGAACAGTTTTACTACATTTTACATATTATATTGTAGCATGTAGTATCCATTGAGTCCAGTCGTGGTGCAGGGACACAAAGGTTGTGTGGGTTCGGTTCCCACTCGAGGATATGAAATGTTAAATATTTTCATTGCTTCTTTATAAAGTCGGGACTGTCTTAACACTAGGCTCTCTCCGCCTACCCTGCCACATATGGGAGACAGCTTGAGGCTAAGTTAAGCTTGAATTTCAGATAACGCTCGTAAATGTAAAAGCTAAGCTAACATATAAAAAATAAATATTTTAGTACTGTTAGCTCAAAATTTACACACTTTGAAACTGAAAATAGCAAAATATTACTATTACTATATCATACCGTGCCAAGTTGCTTTTATATTCTGACACTTGCCAAGTGGATGGTAAAGCATATACATAAATTTTAAGTGGGTACTTGATCTGAACTTAGTATTTAAAACTGAAAATTGTTTCACGCATTTTCCCGCAGAAAAAGGTAGGTTGTAGGTCTTCGTAGCGCAGGGTCACAAGCGTGCGGCCCTGTAAGTTGTTACTAGTGGACTCTACTAATTAAATTAATGATATATTTATTGACTACTATCACTAATCTACCCTACTACTATCACAAAATACAGGATATGACGGAAAATAAGATAAATCACACAGCAGGGTGTTCAGAGAGAACCTGAATGTTCCGTTTCCCAAGAAAGAAAAGAGAAACGTGTATCTAGATATGTTCGCTTGCGGCAATTTCGTGTATCGCTATACAAGTGTACTATATATAAATATAGTATACCTAAGTAAATTTCATTTTCCAATAGTTTTCAGCGGAAACTATTTTCTCAATTTCCTCTCAAAAAACCATTGGAGCGGCTTATTAAAAGTTTCTTTGGCGAACGAGATGAACATCATAAGCAAGTTTCAAACCAAAAACGTAAGCTGTATTAAACAGATACTGAACTGGGTTTTTTAATTTGAACGTAGAGTATTTATATATTTGTGAGGCCAGCCATAGCGACAGATTGTTAGTTCGATTTCCACTTGAGGAAAATAAAATCATTAATATTTTCATTTTCTCGCTCTGCTAACCGGGCAAAGTGCGGCGTTGAGTTCCGCTGCTTAACACGCAATGCCTCTAGAATTCTGCGGAAAGTGGCAACTTGGCCTCAATGGGAACAGAGTGTCTTAATACTATGTCCCCAGGTTTCTAGTGAGTACTAATATTATAAAAATATATTTTTAATAACGTATTCGTCAGTAGCAAACATACTGCAAGCCCCATTAGAATTACAAGCAAATTAAAATTTCAATGAAAAAAAAATATTTATCCAAAAGTTGAATATTAACTTTTTGTCTACAATGACCCGAGTGCATTTGAAATGTGAAAAAAGTAGTGTCTATTCTAGGTTTTCTCTGTTTACCCTACCTTGTGCGGGATACAACGTGAAAAAAGAAAATAAAAGGAAATTATTTTTATAGAATATTATAATATAATAGTGACCAGTCCGCGGCTCTGCCCATTTGAACTACACGATTATTTATTTAATAAATTAAGTTTTTTTTTCCATCGCGACTAAAGTGACTTCATGAAAATACAACGGAAGCCCTCAAGCTCTACTGTTTTTCAAAAATTATTTATTTAAAAAAAAAACAGCTTCACGCTGTATCTCGCATATATCACTCCGTTCGCCATTTTCCGCCGAATTTTGGAGCCATTACATGTTGAGTCCCGGAACTTAACGCCGCGCTTTGCCTCGACATCAGAGCGAAGAAATTTAAAATAATTCATTTCCTCAGGTGGGAATCGAGTCCACAACCTATCGCGATTACAGTCACATTCCTCGACAAATGATCACTATCCAACACAAACATAATTTCTCAAATCCAATCAGTAGTTACTGAGATTGACGCGTTCAATCAAACAAACTTTTCCGCTTTAAATTTTTAATCATAAATATAAATATATAATAACCAGCATTTACTTAGATTTTATAACGCTCTAACCCACTAAAGCATTACAAGTATATTTTGAACAAACTGACATAAAGGCGTGGCTCGCGTCGGAAGGTTCATTAGCGCCGGTCAAGAACCCCGGCCAATGCAGGTTAGTGCTGCGTGAAATTCTTAGAGAAAATAAAATTTTTCTCGCGTTTCCTTTAATTAATAGTTTTCCATGTATGAAATATTACTTAGTGAGAATGGATCAAACTTTAAAATCTTTTTATATATATGTGGTACTGGCATTTGATTTTTTTTTAAATAGGGTTTTAGTTTATTTTTGTTTATAATATAATATAGTATATAATATAATATAGTAGAGTAGGCAGAGGGAACCTATTGTTAAGACACCTATTCCCATTAAAACACATTTCGTTCCCCTTTTTCCGCCAAATAATGCAAGGATTGTATGCCAAGTGGCGAAACTCAACGCCTCATGAAAATATTAAATATTTCGTTCCCCCGAGTGGGACTCCAACCCAAACCATTATGTTTAAAGTCACACTCTTGTGTCCCTGCACTACGACAAGGGTCTATTAAAATATTTTTATTCCATTTTTTTCTTTAAGCTTTAATATACTCCATTCATACTTTAGCATAGCAAAGAAAGCAAATGTAATGTAGTGATTTAACACTTCGTTCAATAAACACCGTCAATTTTTAAGACACTGAGTGTTGAATTCAACGCCCCGCTTTTTGTTCTTACTCGAATGAAGAAACATAAAAAATATAAACACTAAATACGACGTTTGTTTGTGAAGCGAACTAAATTTAATAAAATTAATTGCAGTATTCACCGAACTAAATGTATGAACCGACCTGATATATTACTATAGTGGAAAGGTTTCTTGAATAATTTAACAGTATAACGTGGGAGAGTAGCCAATATCTTCTATAACATAGTATGAAAGTGCTTAGAATTGTGAACATGTTGTATAAAGACATGGTTGGTTACATTTAGTAAATTTTAGTAAATTTTCGTTGTAAACAGAGACAATCTTGTGATACAACACTCCTTTGTTGTTTTTTATACAACCACTTAGTAAGTTACGACAGCCAGTAGTTAGCATAAAATTCGGCTTGTAGAGATCTCTGAGAGATAAGGCCACTATTGTAAGCTTTTGGTTGGCTTTTCTATAGTTTATTTTTTAGTTTCCCTATGTATTCCCTATGTGTATATATATAATTTCCTCGAATGAGAATCGAACTCACAACCTGTCACGTTTATAGTCGCACGAGTGTGTCAGTGCGCCGTAACTGACCACAAAGGCCGGCCGGTGTCTATTATTTAGTGCAGGGGTTCCCAAACTTTTCTTGATTAAGGATCACTTTATTATCATTCTTGGTAGCAGGGACCACTATGCATGTATGTATAATAAAAATTTACTGTAATAATCAAACAGAAATAATTTCTTTCACTTTGGACTTTGAACTAGCGGCTTTAATGCCAAATTTTGCGCCCCTTTTAAGGTAATATTTTTTTAGGATTTAACCAAAAATATATGGTTTTAATTTTTTCCTGAACTAACCTGAATTATGAAATTTAGCAGCTAGTATCAACTATCTGTTGATACTAGCTGCTAAATTTCATAATTCTAAGTTAACCGGAGAAGTACCTTATTAATTTTCCCTTCATAGTGTCGAAATTTGCTATATAAATAGCAATATTTTTTCAAAAGTAAATATAGAAATACATTTTTTTCAGTAAATCATGGGACCGCAGATCTGAGTATATCATTTAAATTTAAACTCGATGTCTCCAAGCGTTCCTGAGATAAAGACTCTTGACAGACAGACGGACAACAAAATGATCCTATAAGGATTACTTTTTTCCTTAAAAGGTACGGCACCCTAAAAATTAAGCTCGTACGGAGAAGCTTACAAATAAAAAAAAGTATTTTTACATCAGTTAGTGATGAAGTAATTTATATGAAAAAGCTGGAAGTTTTAGTCCTTTCAGTTTACATAACCAGGAATGTTTGCCTTTCACGGTTTCATGATGTTATAATTAAATTGAATCATATATTAGTGTTTACTCTACCGTGGATTCTGTAAAAAAGGCTTATTGGCCAAGGGAATATAAAAAGGCCATAGTAGCGTCTAGCTAAGTTAAGCGACAAATTGTAAAAAAGATCATAGTGAGTTTGATACCCACTAGGAGGAATGAGATACTTTCTCATCTTATATTAGCATCATGTTAATATTAATTTCGCTTAGATCTTTACATCAGAAACAAAGTGTCTCAGTAAATGATCAGGATTCAGGTCACTGAACAGATAACTGGTTGATGTAAATATTTGTATAGGCTGAAAATGTTTGCTTGACCTAAAAACATTTTGCAATGTTTATAATGATATTTGATATTTTGTTTTCCTTGTACTCTACTCTATATTAGATGTATCCAGACCGTGACGGTGGAGCCCCTCGTACTGTAATCTTAGTTGATTTGATTCTGACTCGCAAAATTCATTATTTTTATGTTCCCGCTCTATTAAGACACAATTTGGAACACGTTTAATTTCGCCATTTTAAAATTTGAGTATAATTTAGAAAACACATTATCTTGACACTTATATTGTAATAATAATAATTATTATTAGATATTTTACGCTGTATCCCGCATATATCAGATTAGACAGAAAGAATCTAGAGTAAAAGAATTCGATAAATGGAATGGCGGAAACAAACTCCGCGTTTTGTCGGTGTTTTTTTTTTATCTAAAAGCAGGTATTAAGTTGTTTCATTTTGAATTAAACTGTCTCATAATCGCTCATATATAAATCTTTTCTTCTAGAAATAAACATATTTGAATCCGTAATATAAAATGTTTCAAATTACGCTCGTGGGTGTCTAATATTTAAAAGATTTTTTTTTAATGAAGGTAAGACTACTGTGACAAGGGACGACAGGTAAGATTTTATTAAGGTCTAGTATCCTTTAGATACAGAACTTTTACAAAAGCTCATTTACAAATCACAAAGATACATCATATTATTAAAAATTCGAGAGACTTCGAGATTCTAATTGCTGATTTTTTTTAGCTTCACACACATACCAGGGCTGACAGAGGGAAATCTAGTATTAAGACACTCCGTTTCCATTAAGACATTTCCGTTTCCGCTGAACTTTCGAATATTGCGTGTTAACTTGCGAAACTCATTGCTGAACAATTGTTGATACTGAGCGAATATTCGTTCCACACACAAAATTGACAAAACGTGCCGTTCATATATATCGACCGACGTAACTTAACTCCGCATAACGCGGAAAACTAGTACACAAATAATTAAATTACTGTTTCGAATTCAGAGCTCTGCAATAGTACTTGACTGACAGGAAAGTTAACAAATGGATATTTCGCGTGATACTAAAGATTTTACCAGTTCCCTATTTAGATTGCACTCGACATACATTTTTTTCTGTTTTGTAATGGTTATTTAATAGTCCACAATAACTACATAGTAATTTTATTGGAGAAAGTGAGCTCTTGAAAAACAATTTCGTAAAATAAAGAAATGAAAGTTACTGGATTTATTTATTTGTGGAGATTAAATTTTAAAAAATATTATTATTATTCAATTCTCCGAGTCGGAATCGAATGTACGACAAGTCGTACGCATGTGCTCTGCAACGACGCGACGGCCCGTAAGTAAAAAACTTTATTAAAATTATCTCTAAGGTGTAGCCGGTGGTAGTGACAGTGATAAAGAAAATGATAAATCGTATTTAATATTATGTTTTAGCAGGTAAAATTTAAAGGATTCGTATTCGATGTAAAAGCATATTTTGTTACGCAGAATAAAATGTAGTGTATTTAACCTCTTGGCTTTAGAGGATTGTTAAAAAATATATAAGATGAAAATAACGTCAACATATAATACGTGTATTATATACACATGAAATATATTTTTATTGAAACATAAAATAATGAAGCCTTCGTAGAGCAGGGGTTACTAAGTTTCTAGAAAATAATTTATTCCCCTGAAAGGAGATCGAACTCACAACCATCGCGTTTACAGTGAAACAGTTTGCCACTACGCCAGGATGGCCTTTATTATATAAGTACTCAAAAGAATCGTATAAATTTATAGTTACATATATCCAAACGTTATTAGGACATTACTCTTCTGGAGTCGCTGTAATCTCATGAAATATATCAAATCAACATCTCATTTGATACAAAATGGGATCGCAAGTAGACATCAACATGTAAATTTCATTTACATACCACTGAAACTGTTAAGGGTGTGACAGACAGGGGATGGATGGGTGTGCGAAATCTACATATAGATAGGGGTAGTTTTTGGCTTTTTATACTTTGTATGTTGTTGAAACGAGTCGATCTTTGGCGAGGGGACACAGGCGTGCTAATATAAACGTCACAGGTTCTATTCCCACTCGAGGAAATTAAATATTTAATATTTTCATGTAACGAGGCAAAGCACGGCGTTGAATTTCGCCGCTCAACACGCAATGCCTCCAGAATTTGACGGAATGTGGGGAATGGAAGTTTCGTAATAGAGACGCAGTGTCTTAACATTATGTTCCCTTTGCCTACTTACCTCTGCTATTTTCTGGAATACAGCGTGAAGCAAAAAAAAGACGTTTTGCCAATTTATGGTAAGAAGATTTCTTTAGCTTCTCTCATTTAATTTCACAAAGTTTATAAATCAAATTAAATCTACAAGGTAAATAACTTGTAAAGGGTCTCAAGGATTTGCAAAACGCGCAGTAAGTTAATTGTTAGTTTCAATTGATCCTTCAGAATCTTGATCCTTTAAGGGAATAAATTAAAGGCCTTGATCGTTAATAATAATATAAATAAAAAGAAATTGGTAAAAGGATATTGGTTAAAAAGTTAAGGTAACTTTTATGGAACAGCTTAAATTTTCCTTCATCTGGCTTTTGGTGCTGAACATAAATTTAACCAATGATTTCCGCACCCTACTTGGGGTAATGCTGATATAAAAATATATATATGACGTAATTAAGATCAAAAATTGAGGCCGTTGTGGTCGGCGTGGTACAAAGATGCGAGTATAAACGCGATATGTGGCTTCGATGCCTACTCGAGGAAATAAAATATTTAATATATTCTTATCTTGGCTCTAACAGAGTATCGCAACACTAGGCCCCCAGGTTTCTTCTGCCTACCCGGCTGTGTGTAAAATATAACGTGAAGCTAAAAAAAACCAAGTTACCTATTACATGTATAATGCGAACAAATATGAATATGTTTAGTAGTGTCGGAAATCGTGAGTGCTAAAAAAAAAAGAATATATTTACATATCTGGACCTATTTTTTTTAACACTAAGTAAATAATATATAAACATTACAATTAAAAAGTATATTATTATAAACTTTCATTGCTTTTTCGATGGATAATTCGTATATATGTATTTCTATACTAATATAATATGAGGCTGTCGTAGCGCGGTGACTCAAGGATTTGATTGTAGCGCGACGGTTGTAGGTTCGATGGGGATCGAATCTCATACATAAATACTCATTCATTCCCTCGAGTGGGGACTCGAGGGAATGAATGAGTATTTATGAATATTTTCATTTCCTCTCTTAGCAATTAGTATTATTTATATAAATAATATAAAGTTTGTTTATCCAAGACTGCATTTAAAAAAATAATTGTTTCATGGGCCCTGAAACCCATCAAGTGGAACTCTACTATATACATACTCGTATATCCCTGTTAAGACTGAATAGGCTACATAAAGAAGTGAAGTTATTAGTTAATGAGTTTTCTGAAGTGCTGGAGGTCAGCCACACCTCAGTAGGTACTTTAGGCTGTAATGTACTTTAGGCTTTGCCGCTATAGCCAAATGGAAACTACTAAGGTGTTAGAGTTACGTACGACACTTGACACATTGTAAGTGCCCGATGTAACTCTGACCACATGTACAGTGAGATGTTATACTTACTCAACATATGAATTAACAAACACTAGAAGAAATTTTAAATTTCAACCAGTACCTACCAAAATCAACTCTTCAGGTTTATAATAAAGCCCAGTTATGGCGCAGGGGCACAAACGTGTGACTCTAAACGCGGCACGTTGTGGATTCTATTTTTACTCGAGGAAATGGAAAAAAAACAAAGATTTCTCTCGCTATGCCGAAGCGCGGCGATGAGTTCTGCCGCGAAAGTGGGACGCGGAGTATCTTAATATAAGGCTCCCTCTGCCTACCCTGTTACATGCGGGATACAGCGTGAAGCTGAAAAAAGATTCCCTTATAGCCTTCCTTGGTATACAACCCCAAAAAATATTTTAAGTTCAACGAAACCAACTCTCCAGTTTACAATATTACAGTAGGTAATGTAATCATGTAATGTATAATTTTCGGCGTAATACTGGTGCGAGATCCGTTTTATCACTCTATTCCAATAAGCAAAGTAATAATGGGTTGTTACGACGCTACGGCCGTATCCGACTCGTTGGTCGGTACCGGGGGCAGTTAATACGGATTAATTAGTTATTTAATAGTTATGTAGAGAAGGTAAACATGAGTAAACACATGCAAATAACAATATCTATGTTTATTAATGTCCATGTTTATGATATCTTTCAGTTATAGAAAGTTTTATTTTCAGGCTTAATTTTTTCTTGGAAAATAAATTCTGGGATGGGCATCACACTGTTCTGTGAGGGCCTATCACCCGCCCTACACCCTATTCCTATATTATTATAGATCGATATAGAGACCCGAAGAGGTTTTGCGACAATAGATTATTTTAATATTCTGCTTGAAAGCGCGGCATTAAGCACGGCATACGCATTTTATGGTCTTTCTTTTTTGTTCATTTTACAAAACTCAACACCGCAATACAAGTACATTTAAATACGGAGTTGGGTTACATCCTTTGTCGTAACACACGAAATACTGATCGAGTTCGATAAAAGTAAATGCTAATAATACTAAAATGAATTTAAAAAATCTTAGAAATCATATCAATCATTCGATTATAGAGAAAATTCCAGCACTTTTATGTCATACCGTCTCCGTTAACAGTACGTCGTGGTTTTGGTAACGTAATTGGTTTTGGGAAGCTACAAAAATGGTTTGGCAATACTAGGCTTGGTGCTGGGTTTGTAGGAAGCCAGTGTAATTATAATATTATAGATTTTAGCAAAAAAATATTTGTATTACATTCTCGATTAATCATTTCTAGGTGAAATTGGCGATGGTTCGATTGATATATAAAAATTTCATATAGAGAATTTGTATTTTTTTTTATAATGAAAGTTTTGGATTCAAGTTAAGCCGTGACATAGTAGAATAAAAACTGACTTGACATAAGAGTAAGAAGTATGTTCAAATCTGTAAGAAAAAGAAACTATGTAATGGAATTCACACCTTCTAATCCAACTGTTGCCAGAAATAATAAACAAAGTGTATGACTCTGTATGTAAAACATTAAGTTATCTATATATATAATAGAATTGTAACTGACCGCTGTCCGTACGTCGAAGCGAGGCGAAGCTCTATAAGAAAATATTGATTTAAATATTATTATAATAATTATTTTGTTTAATTGGCTGAAATTACATACTGAATTAAATTTAATCAGCTTCACGCTGTATCCCGCACACAGCAGGGTTCGCAGAGGGAGGCTAGTGTTAAGTCACTGCGTTTCCCACTTACCGCCGAATTTTGGAAGCATTATGTGTTGAGTGGCGAAACTCTACGCCGCGCTTTTATTTATTGCAAAGTAAATATTATCTTTCGAGAGATAATGATATTAGAACACGTAAGTAGTTCATATAAATAAATAAATAATTGAGTTATAAATAAGTTAGTAAAGCTTAAGTTAATAACTTCATTTTTTTTAAATATTTCAATATCGTAATGATACATATCGTGATACAGCTTACTAGAATTTATAGGTATGTATGTATATTGCACATTATACCTAACTTTATTGTAGGTAGCTTTTATGGGTGTGGTATAGTGATGTCGATTTTGTTCGAATACTTATACTTAAATATTTTTTACTTAATGTTGTTACGTTTAATGTTTTTTAATGTTTTGGTCTTTTATATAAAATGAACACCAGCATTAAGTTTACTTAAAAGGAAGAACGATCGTAGTGTCGAAGTATTCCGTTCATTATTTTTAAAATAGTGTTAATATTTTTTTTAGCAAAAACCATATAAAACTTTACTTGGTAAATTCCACTAGTCAACACGTAATACCTCCAGAATTCGGATAACCTGGGAACACAGTTGGAACACTACGTTCCCAGAAGTAGTAGTTGTAGTACGACGAACTTTTTTGAGCGTTGGTCGTGAATTCAAATGACTAGTGGGGTTCTAGTATTTATAGAAGTAAAATGAGTCTTATTTTCTTTAGTTAATCTAACTGCAACCTTTAATTTTTATCTGTACCTTTTAACATGTATTTTTTTTTAAATTAATAATGAGTTAGAGACTGATCACTATATTCTCTTCACTTTACTTCTGGTCCCAAAATACGAATGTTTATTGCAAATACGTAATGAAATCGCTAATATCTACCTATACGTAAGGTAATAATAGCGTCAGACCAAACGTTGAATGACTATTTTTTACACTGAAGCGACTATACAAAAAGATCAATCTAACTTTTTTACTAGCATTTTATATTATAAAAAATGTAGTCAACGAACTGTTAGCAACTACTCTTACATATAGAACATTAATGAAACACAGTTTCGCCCGATTAAACTTTTTTTTTAGCTTCGCTGTATACCCTGCTGCCCGTATGCTGCCCGTACATAGCAGGGTAGACAGAGGGAACCTGATCACTTATTGTTAAGACACGATGTACCCATCACGATACTTCCGTTCCGCATTTTCAGCCAAATTTTTGAGGCATTGCGTGTTGAGTGGCAAAACGTCGTCCATTGTCCATCCTCGTTACCAGAGCGAGGAAATTAAAATATTAAATATTTCATTCACCGAGTGCTAATCGAACTCGATCAGTAGTTTTTGCGTTAAAGTAGAAGAAAACATATATTCTCAGAGGCTTTCATGCTTATAATATAAAAAAATATATTTTTTACCTTAATACGATATTCAGCATGGCAGAGTGGGTAGGCAGAGAAAACATGGACGGGCACCTAGTGTTAAGATACTCCGTTTTTATCAAGACACTTTCCCACTGTCCGCCGAATAAAATAAATCATTAATTTATTAATAATGTTAATAATATAACTAATAATATAAGTAGGACATTTTTAATATTACTCCGCTAGATCTATGATAGATAGATATATATATATATAAAATGTCTATAAAACTAATCTCAAGCTGCCATTAAAACGTCCCCACGTTCCGGCTTTATTGCTTTAAATAATCAGGACTAAAGGACGAATGACGTCATTGATATAACGATCGGTGTCGTCACTATGCGAACGGTCTTAGTCTTCAGATAAGACGGCTGGCACACATCACTAGCCACAATTTAATTTTATTTCCCAGAACCGAACGCACCCCTTTGATATCATCGATTTTGGGGTTTCCTTTAAAAAAAAACAACATGAACGTGTACCACACAGTGCGAACCAAAGTGTATAAAACTAATATACCCCTGGATAGATTGGTAAGTCGTTATTTTTATTATAATTAAGCTGTTTTATTACATTTAGCTAAAATATAGATAAAAAATAACAATAATCATTTGACGTTTGCAACGATCAGCTGATTACGATCGATTTTCACGTGTAATAAGCTAACACCGATGCGGCCGCCTTGCACTACAGCGTATATTAAGTTTAATACAAATAAATATATATACTTACGAACTTATATTCCCAGCGCACTAAAGCACAAAAAACGCGAAAAATAACCGCTCAAAATACAAATAATTGAATGCGTAAAATAAATTTTTGCCAGTTAAATTCGTTTACGCGAAGCGCAAGTGGTTTTCGCGCTCGGCACCGGCTCGTCGGGCGACTGCCGCAAACTCAAAGGAAATCAATACCAACCCCTAGTACGGTACTGTCGGTGAGTCGTGGCCGCCCTGAAGTTAGCTGTATATGGCTGCGCAGACTTGATTTTATATTTTTTTCTTACTTTTCGTTACTTTCTTCCGGAGTGCACAATGCGCAAAAGTTCAAAAAACCTAACTTCAGGACGGCCACGACTCGTTAACCGTACTGTACGTGCCCGCATGCGGTACTAGGTACTAACACCTCTTTCTTTCCGTATTACATAATAAAGAAAGAGCCAACTATATTTGTTTCAAGTTAAAATTTTTGACATTGACGTTTCGGCGCGAAAACTGACATTCGTGTCAGCGATTACCAGGAATTGGGTATCAATCGATCTTATAGCTTCATTTTCGATTCGTTAATGGAATCAATATTGGGATATCGTGTTCGTTTTTTGAAATTTATAGTGTGGTGACATCGTTCGCTGTGTTTTTTATTTGTTTCGGGTTGAATCGGTTGAAATTTGTAGATTTTTGTTAAATATTTATTACATAAATGCGTATATATAAAATATATACGCACATAAATTATTAGTAATTATATTTTATGAATGTTCCTCCTTATTATAATATATAAAGGATATAGGAATATATATATATATATATATATATATATATATAT
>DWAO01003743.1:0-13721 GCA_018230605.1 Heliconius congener
TAAAATTACGTTTTTTGCGTTAAAGCAACGTCGGACGCTATCAAATAGCGGTACGAAAGTTACAGTAACTTTAGGTCTGTATAACAGTTATTTAAAGTGTTTGCAATTCAGTTACATGATGTATATGCTAGTGATGTGTCTTATTGTTTGTAAAGATATAAAATGAATTTATATGTCAAATACCCAAACAAATTGACCAAAGTTTTCCAGCAGTGCGACATCGTATATCTTCCGATGTATTTAGAAATTTGTCCGATGCATTGTTTTATATGAACAAATAAATATTTATTCTTAAAGAATTCCATTTCGTATAGTATATAGTTTCAACGATTGTTCGTGAATAGTTCGTTTGTATAAAGATTATTGTACTATAGGGTTGTTTATGGACTATTAACATTATGCGAGATAATGCCGAATAATCTCACGTTACTTAATTTTTTATCTTCGTGAGACATTACTTTTTTTTTGCGAAGTAGCTTTTATATACTATGTATATTTATTACAAATAAAAATATAAGAAAATAGCACAAAAGACATTAACAGCGATTTTATTTACACGCTTACAAATTTATTTATCGAAATGACGTAATAAATTGGGGCAATACATTTATAGTGTCTGAATTATAATAGATGTATGTACTTTACCTTGTCACATTAGTACTTTATGTACTCCAAAACTCCACTATATCTCGCTGATGATCTTTATTACGCTACTAACTATTTATTGTTATTATTTTCTACTTGGCTATGTTCCCAATACCAAAGCAGATTTCTTATAAAATCTTATCATTTCATATATCTTTTCTTATTGCCATATTAAAGCCAACCATAAATTATGTCACACGATACGGCGGGTCGAGGGGGTCGACGGAATGTGACATTGTGTGACACGCTGAGGGCTCCTAAAATTCGTAACAATTATTTCAAATTCAAATTTGTAATATTTTTATTTTGGAACTGTTTTAACTTAATCATTTTAAGATGTATAATTAAAAAATAAATGACATCACACTAGGTAGTGGGAGTTCCACAAATATGAACCGCTGTTACAAGGACAGGGGAGGAGATAGCAGAATGAAATTTGGTAATTTATAGAAGACTCATATCAACTAAGGTAATAAATGATCATCAGTGAGCAAAATATTTCCGCCTGCGAAGGGCTCGATATTTTGATTTGTAGTTGAAATGTAAATTTTTATATATTAAGTTTATTTAAGATCATTCCTGTACCTAAGATGTAATTAGTAGAGTATACTGTGATGTCGGTCTCAATGGTCTGTAGTTTTACATAGAATCAATTATAAATAGAATATTGTTATTGTTAAGGATCTCATGTGTCGTGTAGAGGTTTGTGGGATTCTGGACGTTGGTTTTATTTTCACATTTATTTTTGTCAATAGGTTTAAAAATTCTAACTTATTGTATACTGTATGTATTTATCTTTTACAATGTAAATTACGTTAAAATTATATCCAAATCGATAGAGCATAGCTTAAGTAAATCATGTTTATATATTATGATTAATTTTTCTTCAAAAAACAGATTATTAATTCATATTTGACGCCAGCTCTCTGTTACAGTAAGCCACTTTTAAATAACTGAAACATTCCAGAGCCATTGTTAACAATGTTTTTAAATTTAGGACCAATTTTTGAATGTTCTTTTAAAAATACTATTACATATTGAAAAAAAAAAAGCTTTTTATTTTCAACACTTACAAATTAAAAATTAAATTTAGTTACAGTCTTATTTTGAGTACTTTACAATTTCCTTATATATTTATAAACATATATATGCATAATTATATTTATAAACCTGTCATATGTGGGAGAAAAATACTTTAGAATGAGAAACGTTACAAATTTTTAGTTTGTAATCATTATATAAAATTATGGCACAGGTAATTAAAATGAAACATAATATTGGAAAAAGCTACTATCGGCAGTTTTATAAACAAATCACCACATAATAGAGTCAGCTTGGTGTTTATTCAAAAAATGTGAAAACTTTTCTAACTTGTTTTCTAAAGCATTTATCTCCGCTGCTATTTCTCATACCATCTCGTTTGGTTTCTTAAATATCCGAGGGTTGCGTACTCTAGGGCTGTAGAAGTTATTTGGCTGAATATATTTAGCAGTTATTGGTTCATCGTGCAAGCCCAAGTTACGTTCGTAAACATTTCCATGCTTATTTTCCATAGTTTTGATCATAAAGAAATTCTTCTCTTGCCTGCTTTTTCTTAATTTAATACACGAGAACACAGTACTTAATAAAATAGCCAATTTGAAAACCGCTACGACGAACAATGCAATCATAAATATAAAGTACTGCTGTTGATACCAATCTTCCAGCTTAGTTTGACATCCCTGAAATATAAATAATGTTCATATTATTACCACATAAATTTAGAGTTTTTGTACTTGAGTATAATAAGAGTACTTGGGAGTGATAAGACACTCCGTTCTCCACTTTCATCCGAATTTTATCGAGGCATTGCGTGTTGAGTAGCGGAACTCAACGCTGGGCTTTTGCCTTAGTGCCAGAGCGAAGATTATTAGATTAAAAAAATACTAACCAGAACATGTCTAAACTGTGCATTAGGCTGTATCTCCTGACATCTGGACTGGTTTACTGGAGCTGGGTTGAGGTAGGACGTGTGCTCAGTCTGTACGCAACAGCTGAATGGTACGGACATACCACGCGGGCCCAGACGTTGTAGCTGCCATAGCGACATGTCGTAGTTGCGAGCGCTTGTCATGCCACAGCATTCTAACTATATAAATAAAAAATTAAATCAGCTTTACGCTGTATCCTGCACACAGCAGGGTAGGCAGAGGTAACTTAGCGTTAAGGCACTCCGTTTCCCCACATTCCGTGGAATTTTGGAGGCATTACGTGACAAATTGAACTCAATGCCGCGCTTTGGCTCGACGAAGAAATGAAAATATAAATGTAGAGAAATATTTAACTTTCTCGAGTGGGGATCGAACCCACAACCGGTCGCGTTTTTCAGTCACACTTTATGTTCCTGCGCCACGACTGGCGTCTAACTATAAGGCTTCAATTTTGAATGTAGCAGCATAGGTAGAGGTAACCTAAACTTTCCTCAGAGCGTGGAAATCAACATACTAAATTCCTTCGAGGTGGAATCGAACCCACAACCGTTTAGTCATTACGTGTGCCACCACAATTATTGGGTTGAAAGAAATAAACGAGGTGGTCAATTATTTTTCATACCATCAACTTTTAACAAGTCGTTAATATTGTCTTTACGTCTATGTATCTATTATAAAATGACTGTATAGGAATATACAATGCCGCGAAAAGTAGTAGATTATGCACATGATACCATACCGAAAAATATTTTATTTTTAAAAAGTGTCGAAATAATATAGCCGCGGCTCTCCTTGAGAAGACAAGTTCTTACAATACTTTTATGAAGATACAAATTGCTTGTTTACTTAAAAATGGCATTAGATTGCACAAGCCATAGCCCAGCACGCAATGTGACTGACTAATGGTTAGAAAGAGAGATCTAACGTACTATCTTAGACCGTTGCCTCCTTAGCAAGGATTCGAAAAATAAATATACCTAGTTAATATTGAAAATTGGTTTAATAATATTTAATGTTTCATCGGTACCTCAGTCTGTGCTAAGTCGACAGCTGCTGTGAAATGCTCATAATCTGGAACAGCGTAATAACTTTGCAGAGCGCCCACAGCCCCTCCCCTAGAGCTCTGGATGCCATAGCATCTCGGCCATATTGCTGCCACCACTCCGGCAGCGCACTCGCACAGAAGTAAGCCCAACACTACCAGGAAATACTGTATAACATAAATAGTTACTTATATAATATTTTAAGCGTTTCGCTTTAAGAAGAGTAGACAAAGCTACAGAGTTTACATAGTAGTCAAATGAAATCAGCTTCATGCTGTATGCCGGACACGGCAGGACGGATAGGCAAAAAGAACCTAGTGTTAAGACAATCTGTTACCCACTCTCTGCCGAATTCTGGAAGCACTGCGTGTTGAGTGACTTAAAAGAGTATTGTAATGTGTAAAAATGAGTATAATATTTCGCAACGCGACGCTTTGTCCAGTTATAATTCAATAAAAAGAGGTCCCTCGGAAGATTATCGTACCCACAATCATCGCGTCCGCATTCAAACAATCAACGAGCTGCACTACACTGGCGTCGTGCTCATGTACAAGTATAAATTAAATGTAAATAACGCTAACCTTAACTTAATATTTAAAAGACATCTAACTAACCTTAACTTAATATTTAAAGGTCTTCTTTACATGTATTTACAGTATATACGTACTAGAGTCAATATAATGTAGCCAGGTAGGTACGTAGCCCACACTCCCAAGGCAGCAACACTACATACAATAAGTCCGGCTGCCAGAAGTGCAAGGGCGACGTAATAAAAAGGCGGTTCATCCAGACCACCCTCCGGCATTGCAAGTAGACGCGAAAGCAAAATTCTTCGGGAATCGGACAGCAATAGAAATCCACACACCACTTTCACGAAACCGGAGCCCTTTTGATATGAAAAACGTTAAAATCCACAGATATTTCGAATGTATTAAAATAGTTTTATTTATACTGAATTTTACTTACAAAGAACAAAATATTCAAACATCCAAACAGAACTTTGGCGCTAGTGATATTCATAATTTATTTTTTGTATTTATACGTTTTTATTAGTAAACAATTACTCAATGAAACTGTGTCACGAGATACAATAATATGGTCATAGCCAAAGCGCGTGTGAGTTATAATAAGCGTTCGAATAAAACTGCCATGAATACATTTGCCGGTTTAAGGGAGATACGCTCTGCTGAACAGGTGGGGTGACTAATAATTAAGCCAGTTATATCTAAAATTAATGCATGAGCTATTTTAACGCCTATATTAGTTGTGCATATAAATATTATCCACCATTTCAAGTAATAAAAACAATTATTTAATATGGTATAAAATATATTTCATTTTAAAATTTACATATACACAATATGTATACCAGTAATTATTAAAAATCTATGTCTTTTTTCTTGAAACCGCCGCAAGTTTTTGGTGTAGCGGTAATGTCGTCTTGTTCACGCTCACTGGACTCTTGAAGCTCTAAAATAAAATAATTTTGTTTTATTATATTTTAGGCTAGACGTGGCGCAGAAGCACAAAGTGTGAGAATACGCGACTGTTAGTGGATTCGATCCCCACTCGAGGAAATGAAATATTTATTTAAATTTAAATTTTTGTTTCTTCGCTCTGGTGTCAAGGTAAAGGGCGCCGTTGAGTTCTGCCACTCACACGCAATGCCTCCAGAATTCGGCGGAAAGTGGGCAATAGAGTGTTTTAACACTAAGTTCCCTCTGCCTACCCTGCTCTGTAGGCAGGATACAGCGTGAAGCTGATTTTTTTTTTAGAAAGAAACTTAAACCATGGTAAAATACTCTAGTCTCCACTTTTCACAATTTTCGAGACATTGTAGTAGTGTCATAAGTCATTTCGTCAGTGAGAAGACAAAGTTGGAACTAAATCCACAAACATCATGTTTATAGGCAGACTACTCCACAACAGAATCAATAGTATATTTTTATTAAGTTAACAAATTAAAAAACTAACCTGGAGGCAAATGTAATTTTTCAATTAAAAACTTCTTTCTTCTCAACTTAAATGCAAGATCAAGACTTGGAGGCACAAATGGTACAAGTGAATATACTGCTGATAACTTAGTTATATGGAAGAGACCATGGTAATCACTGTATACTGGATTTGTTTCTTTACTTGATCCGGCAAAGGATTCTATTTTAACTGCATTATCTACAGAGTACAGGATTCTTTTTATTATGTGATCATCCTGTAATAAAATAATAATATTTATGTTATATTTAAAAATGCTGTTAAGAATCTCCCTTGCCCATTATCTGGCCAATATTCAAGTCTGCATATTGAGTAGTAAGACTCAACAATGCACTTTCTTGTTACCATAGCAAGGAAACGGAAATAATTAATTCACCCAAGTGGGGATTGAAACCACAATCATCACATTTACAATTGGATGCTGTCCCACTACTCAAAACATGAAACATTAAGTTTAAAAGCATAATATGTTTATACTTAGTTCTTACTTCAAATAAATGTGAAGGAATGGTCACACATATGACTACATTTTTATCTTGAACCAATTTTCTTAAGCAATAAAGAAATTTTAGCAAATCTTGACCATAATTGACCATATTTGTTTCATCATTGTCACAGTCTAATGCCATCCAAACAGGTGAACCTAACGACTGAATACTTATTCGTAAAATATTCTTCTCTTTACTTGTCCTACTGTAAATGTCCTTTGATATAATTGATTTTATTTTTGTGAGAAGACTGTTGTATAAGGTGTTTTTAAAACCTAGAAAATAAATAATGGCTTTTCGATTTTTGTTTATTAGTTCAGAATGTTAATGAAATGTGAATTAAAAAAAAATGTGACAAGGCCATTGTGACTATATCACAATGGCCTTGTCAAGACAGCGGGTTGCAATGGCTTTGGGTTCATTCACACAAGTGGATGTTAAATAATTTCATTTCCCTCTGGCAAAATAAAGTGCAGTGTGGAGTTCCCTCATTAAATATGCAATGTCTTTCTTGTCTACTTACCATTAATTTTATCATCATTTTGCTCTAAATAGCAATAAGTAATATTGGTACTATTTATGGTCTCTACATCAATATGTTTGCTAAGATCAAAATGATGACCAAAATTACTATTGCTTCCAAATGAAGATTCTACTTGATTGAGCCCCTCATATCTCCATGCAATTTTCATCTCACTGTTTGTTTCATTAATTTTTCTCTCATCATTTGTAAGTGTGCATGCCTGAGGTAGTTCTTTTGTCTATAAACAATAAATGAACCTTTAATTTCTTAATAAATAATATATTGTAGCTACATTTAGTTTATGTTATATGTGTAACTTACAATTTCTTCTGGTTTTTCCTCAGCTGAAGATATAAATAAATCATGTTTACATACAATGCCCTCAGCCAGAAAATATTTCAATAATATTCTGCTGTAACTGCCCAAAATATCTTCCTCTAAAACATATATTTTTGGTTTATTATTTTTAAATTATTTATATATCTATAAGCCTATTATTTATAAGTAGAAAAATACTAACCTATTAAAAATATACCTCCAGTTGGTAAGCCGCCACCTGAAAATAACATTTAATACATAAAATAAAACACATATAAATCATATAGAAAAACTTGAAATTATTCTTATTTATAGGGCTTGTATAAACACAAAATACGACGTACCAATAACGAAATCTAACGATGGTATTCCGGAAGAAACATATGCGAGGTTATTTTTTAATTTTGTTCCATTTATGCTTGATTGAGAAATAGATTTTTTGTGAAAACTAGACATATTGAAATCTCTACATATATCTAAGTTTATCTTTTACTTAAAAAGGCTAAGATATCCTAAATATATATGTAGAAAAGTGAATTAACCTTTAAAGTCAATAGTTTTCGTTAGGTACTTGTTATTGTAACATGACAACGTCAAGATACGTGACAATATCATCAACGTCACAGATAATGAAATAATTACCAGTTAATAATAAAGCATAATAATATATTTAAAGGAATTCTTTGTTTGATTGTTAACTATATTTATTTTTAATTTAAAATATTTTTATTTTTTTTAGAGATGCGTGCAACGTTTTTTAAATGCGAAAATCTCGTTTCCTTCGTAGAACGCACACTTTTCGAGTGCACATAGTCTATGGTTAATAGGCTTAATTATAATACCATATAGAAATAAGAGAATACCGGTTCAATATACTTCACTTTTACTACATGTATTCTGCAAACAAAACTATTATTTAAAAAATTATAATATTAACTGTAACACCAACCAGAATTTGTTTGAATCGTCGCGCGGACACGCTGTCGTGAAATTTACGACACAATTGTACTCACGTCAAAGAAGGATTTATTTGATTTGGTATTTTAAGAAACACAATGTATGTTAAGATTCTGAATTGCAGTTTGCGATGTGATTAATACCGAATTTTTGGAACGCTATTGATAAAGAACCACAACGATTTTCAGTTTTGGACAGCATATTTAGTCTTTTTGGCCTGTATCGTGACAAAACTTGCAAATTTCCGTTTCACGTATGAAAATGAAGTGAAAGTCTAAATCTATTTTACCTATAAATGCCATTCCACAAAGTAAAGAATATGCACTAACTGTATTATTTAGTTATATAATTATAATACTTTCATTTAGTTTTTTTTTTATTTTCATAAATAAATGTAAGTTTTAAATTACTTAATTTGTAGATTTCCATATTGTATTAATCAGTAAAACATCAACTAATACAAGCTTCACGCACACAGCAGGGTTAGTGTTAAATTCCGTTCCCCATTATCCGCCGAATTTTGACATTGCATTCCTTTACACTAAAGAGGAATTATAAGTTTAAATAAATATTTTAGTTCCTCGCGTGGAATGGCGATTCGATCCATAACCAAGTCACGCCAAGACTCACCTAATTTTAGGGCGTAATTATTCTATAAATCGTAATTATTTTGATTTATAATCTTCTAGGAGGCCGTTGTGGCGCTGTGGAATGAATTATTTACTATTATCATTTCTTGCCCTGACTATGACTTGTGCCTAGGCCACTCAACGTACCAATCATAATATCTCCAAAAATCAGCAGAAAGTGAAAAACGGTGTCTCTAAAGATGTAAATACTAATTTCCTTCTGCCTTAACTGCTGCTTTATGCGAAATACAATGTGAAGCTAAAGAAAACTAACAAATAGTAATACGGTACAGTACGGTGCCATACGTTAGGGTATTTTAGATTATGACACTGTCTGGATTTTACTTCTTACCACAGACTGACTACGATTTACTCCTTTCTCTCTCTCACCTGAGTTCTACTCCATTCTACGTGACTTTGCCGAAATAAACTATACTCAAATCGCACGCCTAAAAGCCATAAACATAGAAACAGAACAGACTCTTGACTTCTTGAGTTGTCATCTGTCATTTCTAATTTACCTCTGAGGTACACGTATTTTTGAGACACATTTTGTGTACAAAGACTAAAGTAATTTTGTTTTTCTTATATATCGTGTACATAAATAAACAATAATGCAGGGCCCTGCTGTATTTATGGATATATCACTTGAGGATCAAGTAAGTTCACGTGAACATAACCTGAATATTGGTTATGTTTGTAGATACATGTATCATGTATTTTATAATATTCCTGTTGTTTTTGACAGAAGCAAATATTTTAGAGTTTACGCTTCTTAATCATCATTATTTTTATGTTATTAGTAATTATTTGATCTAATGAAAACAATAATCTATTTATTTACGTACCTGTATCTTTTGACATCACAATATTTTTGCTTATTTAAGGCTCAAGAATTAAGAAGATATTTCAAGAGTCTGGGCGCAGAAATATCTGAAGAGAAATCTCCAAAAGGTATTGAGGATGATTTACATAAAATTATTGGAGTATGTGATGTTTGTTTCAAAGAAAATAATGAAGCAGATGTTGAAGCAATTCTAAACAGTATTGTGTCAATAATGGTTTCTGTATGTATGACGTTAAGATATATCTTCTATTGGAATAAGAATATTTCAATAATTTAGTGAACAAATAATAATTTATTTTACAGATACCTTTAGAGAGAGGTGAAAACTTAATCCTTGCTTTCAGCCAAAGATTAGGTAAAGCACCAGCACCTAAACTTGGCGTGGTGTCACTTCAATCGTAAGATTTATTTCTGCTATTTTTTCTTTTCAACTTCATGTTTAATCCATAAAAGTATTTAATTCCTCTAGGTAAACATTGATATCACAACTATTGTCTTAACAGTCAAATGCTGTTCTGTGTTATGATATTCCATGTTCATCCATGTTTATTTAGTATTCTAATTTTAAGTCATAATATTTATTCATACCGGTAATTTCAATAAAAAGTGGTTTATTTATATGAGTAAAGTTTAATTAACACAATTCTATGTTTTTAGGTTATGGCGACTTTATAATAATTTGGAAGCTAACTCACCTCTGAGGTATCATGTGTACTATCACGTAATAGAGCTAGCAGCTAGAGTGGGTTCAGTTGGAGAAGTTTTTAAGAGTGTGGACCAATTGAGACGTGAGTTTGCTAGCTGCCCACCCTCAAATGAACAAATGCAGAAATTGTACAGATTGCTTCACTCGGTATTGAAAGACCAAAACAGGTATGGTTTATATATTATGTCAAAAAATGTAGTGGCTGTTATTTCACATATTTAAGAAAAAAAAATTGAAATCATTGATATGAATTAAAAATTAATACTGTTTTGTTGTTATTTATAACTAATATTATTATATTACTTATTACCTAAGCTATCTCAATGGTATGTTTTTAGATTTTATCACATAAATAATAAAATTGTTGTGTAGACATTTTTAAGTAAATTAATAAATAAATGAATTTATCATTTCAGTGAATTGGCATCTAAGGTAATGATTGAATTGCTTGGTACATACACAGATGAAAATGCTTCATATGCAAGAGAAGATGCTATAAAATGCATAGTGACTGCATTAGCGGATCCTAATTCATTCTTACTGGATCCACTTTTAGCTCTAAAACCTGTCCGTTTCTTAGAAGGAGAACTTATTCATGATTTATTAACTATATTTGTATCAGAGAAACTGTCAAGTTATCAGGCATTTTACAATAATCACAAGGAATTTGTTCATTCTCAAGGTATTTACTATATTGTAAAATAAATAAATAAATCAGCTTCACGCTGTATCCCGCACACAGCAGAGTAGGCAGAGAAAACATAGTGTTAAGTAAGACACTCCATTCCCCACTTTCTGCCAAATTCTGGAGGCATTGAGTGTTGAGTGGTAAAACTCAGCGCAGCGCTTTGCCTCGACACCAGAGCAAAGAAATGGATATATAATTTAGGTAAATATTTCATCTCCTCGAGTGGATATCACAACCACAACCAGTCGATTTACAGTGACACTTTGTGCCGCTGAGCCACGACTGGCCTCAATATTGTATACTTACAAAATTATTAAAATGGCAGATCTATAGCTATGTATATTATAAAACTGAAGAGTTTATTTGAACTTCCAAATTTCAGAAGTTGATTTGAAATGAAAAATTATCTTAGTGCATCTATATTATTTTTGTATGTGTCATACTGTAACCTGTATTTATGTAAACTATTTTTTAATAATAGGAAAGGAATAAAAAATATCTATTACAAAAAAGAGTCACTCTGTCTTAGCAAACATTTTTATATTTTTTTTTCTTTTGCAATTTGGTGAAAAGTAGACTTCTTAATGCTACAATTATTGTTTAACGCACTCAAATATTTTTTGTCCATAGAACACAAAAAATGGAACATTTTTGTTATATTAATATTAATAATTCTTTTAAAGCTTCATACTATATCCCGCATAAAGCAGAGTAGACAAAGTGAACCTAGTATTGAGACGCTTCTAAATGTACCTACCTCCTTTTAAAGTCATATTCAACACAGTTCTTTACCATGTTCTTTACAAGTATTTTATATTATCCACTTCCCATGAGTTAGAATTGAACCCATAACTATCCTAATTACAGTCAATCTTTACATTTTAAATTTTTTCTATGTTCTTAAATTACAGGTCTAAATCATGAACAAAATGTAAAAAAGATGAGGATACTTTCTTTCATGCAGATGGCAGAGTCTAATCCTGAAATATCCTTTGACGATATTGTTTCCGAACTGCAAATTGAAGAAAAGAATGTAGAAGCATTCATCATAGAAGGTAATTAAGTTATTTAAGTAGCTTTCAAATATTCAAGTATATTAAAAAAGTTATGTAGCAAAATTTCAACCTGTGTTTCTAAGAAATCATCCAAGCATGTTTGCTATATTAAACCACACATTATTATCAAGCGTTGGAAATCCTTATATGTAAATGTATATAGTTATTACGACTTATTATTTTTGTTAGTACCTTTGTGAGATTGTTCACAAATTTTCGCTACCCTTGGAATATTCTTAATAATAATCATTTGGCAAGAGTAGATGCTATATTTATCAGTACTTTAACATTTCAAAAGTGTTAGTGTGTTACATTTAAATTTTTAATTTTAGAATTTTTTTCGGCATATGACTCGACCATCCATATCTAATTTGTAGACACATTAAGCTACGTTATTGTAGTTGAGAAGTCTACATACTTAGATATTGGTCTTTATCTCTGTCTGTGTCTGTAGCTGCCATATTATGTTATATATTTTTTAGCCTCACTTTAGCCACATGCAGTTGTTGCGTATGTTGAGGGCCGACTGTTTTATTGGCCAGATCTCGATATGTTAGTTGAAATGCACTCAATAAGAACATTTGATCCCCCAGTACTGAAGACTCGGCTGGTGCGCGCGCGCATGGAGCAGGCGTCGCGGGCGGTGCGCGTGTCCAGCACCATGCACCGCACGTTCGGGCGCGCGCAGTGGCAGCAGCTGCGCGACGTGCTGCTGGCGTGGCGCGCCAACGTGCACCACGCGCAGGACTCCATGAAGTCCGTCGCCGCGGCGCAGATCGAGTACAATAAGCAACAGAAACCTTGATTTTTTTAATTGTAATTTTGATATTGATAATAAATAATGTCGGTCACATGTTTTTTGAGTTTTATTTCATTGTAGAGTTCTAAAGGTTGATGTGTATGGGAATGAGGACGAGGATTTGGATGAAATAAGTAATGTTGAAGTCGCATTTTGATCATTTTCAAGCTGTCGGGTAATTTGGTAATAAAAATTATATTATAGAGAATCTGACTAAAACAATTTGTCTAATTATATTATTGTTATGCTGGTATCGGCATAAAAACTATTCATATATTGAGAGTTCAAAGATAAACAATGACAGTAAGAAATAATTACTTCTATTTACTGTCATTTTTATAAATAAAAGAATTTGATTCGCTAAATCAACGTATATATGGATTACGAGCTCGAACACGATGGATTTCTCAGTAACTTATTTAGGCCATTTGTTTACACTACGTTGTGTCTACTGGTGGGCCTTCAAGTGTATTCATATTTGTGGGGACAGCAAGATTCATTAGAAGGAGACTTTTCGGACGTGAAACATGTAGTGATGCAACTTACACGTGGTCTATCAGAGGTTGACTATTAGTAATAATAATATTCCTGCTTAAATAACTTCACTATCTCTTTCTAAAATAAAAAAATATGGAATAAAAAATTAAAATATACTCTTATTAGATAAATCGTAAACATGAAAAGCTTCAAGGTGAGATGGAGCGTTTGTCGTCAGCGTTACCCGCAGTAGCGACGGCCGCCGGGAGGGCCAAGGATGCCCTAGAGCCCGCTCGTCGAATTAATATCCATTCACTTGATACCCGTGATTATGATCGACAGGTAATGCCCAATTGCCTACTAGGTAGGCAAAATTTTACTTTTGATCAACAACAAGCAGATATGTCAAAATTAGCACTGTTAGCCCTCTCTCGCCTTGAATATTTAATATATATAATTTGATAAGATTAGATTGAGGCCAGTTGTGATGCAGCGGCACAAAGTGGCATAAAGTGACTACAACCGACTTGTTGTGGATTCGATCCCCACTCGAGGAGATGAAATATTTATTTAAATTTATATTT
>DWAO01003744.1:0-13721 GCA_018230605.1 Heliconius congener
TAAGCAAATAATTCTGTGGTTTAAGCGGGCGAAGCCGCGAGCGGGTCGCTAGTATGAAATAAAGTTGTAATGATTTATTTAATAAGGTTACATTGTGATAACTCAAGTGAGTAATAAAACGACAAATTTAATAAAAATTAAATGCTTTATTATAAAAGTTATTGCTACTAAAAAACATTTTGTGATTCTAAAATTGTTAACAACATAAATTATACTATTTAGTAGATAAATATAAAATCTATGTATACAACCTGAGGTTACAAACACGAATGGATAAAGATTATTTATATAATATATTATTTCACTTGAATCAAAATATGGTAACAGTGTAAAAAAAATGTTTTTTAAAACTAAAGTTAAAATATGAGTAACTTTTTTATAAATAAAAAAAATATAGAAAAATCTCTATAAACAATAACCACTATAATTGCAATGATTTTTATATATATATATAGAAAAAATAAAAAATATACCACCAATTTTGAGATCGACTTAATACAATTTAGACCAAAAAAAAAATTCTAAACACGAACTTCAAAAAATCCAAATAATATAAAGGAATGTACTTAGGGGAATGCAAACTTAATAAACTATCTAATGAGATGTACCCTTAGCCGAAGACACATTAAGAATATTAATCTAATATTGTATAAATAAAATATATTTTAAATATATAAAAATGGGCATATCTAGATATATTTTACTTCAAGAGAAGTGGTGATCCTCCTATCGAAGCGAGTTAACCTTTAATGTACGAAATGAAAATTTTCATATCGCTTATTTGATAATGTAGACAACGCAACTCTTAATTAGTTTCAATATGAACAATTTTTTCGAGTCGGGACTAAAAATTTTTTAATTTTTAAATAAGAAAGTGTAATGTAACAGCCTTAACATCTTTTTGCGTAATGAGTTTAACTTTTAATATTAAAAAATTAAATCAAATCAATCAAAATATATTTTATATTTAGTTTGTAAAACTTCTGGGATGGGCATCACAACCGTTGATGTCCAATGTAAATTGTGAATCAATAATATATTATATGCCCATGTAAATAAATAATTTAAAACTAATTCAAGCACAACCATTTAAACATGAGGATTGGGTATTTCTTGAGGGCCATTCTTTTTTATTACTTTCAACTTTTCCTTATTTGGCTTTGCCGTATCTGATGGTATAATTTCTTCTACAGGTATCGGTTTGTCGGCTTTTTCAAAGTTTTTAGAACCATCTTTGTTTTTCTTGTCGTCCTTTGTATTTTGTGGTTTTACGGTTTCTTTAGATATTTTTGGTTTCACCTCAGCCTCTTTAGACTTAATTTTTGGTTCTGTTTCTTTAGACGCCGGTTTTGGTGTTTCATTGATTTTTTTATCTGCTGGTTTGGCATTTGATTTTGGTGTTTCTTTAGGGTTTTCTTGAACTTTCGGTTTGACTTCAGCTTGTTTTGATGTTTCTTTTATTTTTGGTTGTTCTTTAACTTTTTCTTGCGCCCTAGGTGCCTCTGATTTTTTAGATTTCTCTTGTACATTAGGTTTGATTTCTGGTTTTTTAGGTTCTTCTTTAGTTTTGGTCCCTAGTTTTTTTGGTTCTTCTTTAGGCTTGTCTTGTAACTTGGGCTGAACTTTAGGTTTTGTTTCAGATTCTTTCGGAACAGATTTTGCATTTACTATTGGTTCCTTAACCTTTTGGGCTTCTTTTTCTACATTTTTGGATTTTATATCAGCTGTTTTGGGTATTTGATTTGTCTTGATTTCAGCTTCCTTAGAGTCAGCCTTTGGTGTATCTTTGGGGACAGCATTTTGTTTTGCTGGTGCTTGATTTTTTATTTTTTCAGGTTGTTTTTCCACGTGAACTTGCCTTTTTGCTTCTTGAGGCTTTTGTTTAGGCTGATCCTTCTTTTCCACAGGCTTAGCTGCTTTGGGTACATCTTTTTTCTCTTCTATTTTAGGTTTATTTTGATTAGGCACGTTTACCTTTGGTTGTTCTTTTACTGGCGATTGTTTCACAGAAAAGGCTTTTCTTAATAATGATGGTGCTGGTACAGCTCCAATAAAATTTTGCTTGTGTGGTGCTCCCAAATATAGTTTATCATTAAATATAATAGCATCGCTAATACTATGGAGCTTATTATCAGTATTATAGTACGCAGCGACGATATTTCCATCCCAGTCTAATTGAACCAACCCTGATGTTCCAGGAGATAACTTAGAAAAACTGCCAAAACTGCCAATCTAAAAATAATTACGTGTTTAATATAAAAAAATGCACAAACACGCTCATATTATTTAATTTCTTTAAAACTTACGTAATGTATAATTTCTTGGAAAATATGGTGTGGGACTTGGCTATTGAGAAATTCGAATGGAATTTCAATGAGACGAAGAAATCGTGTCAAAAATTTTCTTGCCAAAGGCGCGGTGGCCATTGACTTGACAAGGATTGGGTGGCCGTCGATGAACGCGTTGTAAAGAGCCACCAATATTCCGGAACCGTCAGGCAGAGGACGTACATTGTCAGGAAAGCCTGCAAAAATTTGCCAATATCAATAATCACAATCTAATTATTTATTTAATGTTTATACCCAAGTACTGGATTTTTTTTTAACTACATATGTTTAATGTAAGGCATTGTTTTAGGCATTGAAGTTGTTTTTTTTTTATATTATAATAAGTAACAATAACCAACAAAAATATAATAAAAATGCATTGTCATTTTTTTTTAATATAGACATATCTATGTCACTGAAATTTAAACCCTACTTTTCACTTAATTATAGCTCATATTATAAAACGGAAACACTTAACATCTGTGCAAACAGTCAAGAATTTCATTTTATGAAGTAGATCATTTCATCCATATGCTAACACTGGCTTTAGCTATAGCAATCAAAATGTATCTATTTATAAGTTTACTATCAATTTTCACTATTTGTGACATAGCAGCCGCCAACCAGATCTACGAGACTGATGTGAATTTCAGAGTAGAAGCCGGAACAAGGACATGTTTCTTTGAAAAGGGGAAGGCCGGCCAAATGATGGAGCTTTACTACCAAGTGCTGGACGGTCAACACGGTGACTTGGATATATCAGTCGAAGTCATCGATCCGAAAGGAATAAAACTCCTATCAGATTTCAAGCACTCACAGAATTCAATAATTATGGACTTGGAACACGACGGGGATTACGTATTTTGTTTGGACAATACGCACAGTTTAATGAATTCCAAACTAGTTTTTGTGTATGTGGTCATAGATGATAAAGCAAAACCAGAAGTTGAAGAGAGTGATGCACACGTCAGTGTTGTAGACGGCGAAGAACAAGAGGAGCCCGAGGAGGAAATATTAGAATGGATCGGTACAGACGAAGGTGGTACGACATATGCTATTGAAGTAACCAAAATTATAGATTCTCTGATGCGTACGTTAAATTATGTGGTTCGCGCTCGCCATATGCTAGATAGATATAGTGCAACTAAATCGCGGGATAGCTATTCAGCAATAGAAGACACATTTATAGTGGACTTGTGGTCCACTTTTCAGATAGTCTTCATGGTGTGTGTTGGACTATTGCAAGTTTATATGATAAAAAAATTATTTGACAGACCATGCACTACAGCTGTATCATATAAATAATCATACAAATTTATATCATATAAAAAATATGTTAAGTTAACATAGATGTGTTTATTTTAAAAATACATAATTATTATAATAAAGTACAATGTAACTTCAATTAATAAATATTTATACTATACCGGTCAAAGTAGTAAAATAAATTAACACACTATAAAATTAGATTGTGTACACAGTGTAAAAATTAAAGTGGCTTAAAAAACCTCAATTTATATTGATTACTTTGTTAATATATGTATATTGAATATGAAAACATCTATTAGACATTCAAGGCATTTAATTACCTTAATGTTTGCATGAGTATTGACATGATAAAAAGAATATATTAGTTACTGTGTACCGTTAACAACAACAACATTAATTTATAATGGTTTAATTGTTTTTTGAAATAGACATGAAAAAGTCATTAAAAGATAATAATATCATATGTGACAAGTTATTTATCTTTGTAATTAATATAACAATGTTATTCAGATTAAATAAAGTAAAATAACGAGTTTTATTAAATTAATAATGTCATGCCTTCTCTATGTGCAAGTGTAGCTAAAAAAATATACAAAAGTAAAAAAAACTTGCCTGGTAATCCAGCTGCAAATACTTCAAAGTCTCCTTTTTTAGGTCCATCAATATAATACTTTACAAGTCTTAACCTAGAACTTTCAGCCACAACAATAAATTGATTGTCATGGGAAACGGCAAGCCCATTTGGAAACCATAAGTTGTCAACCAATACTTTACTCTCATTTTTAGCAGCATTATATTGTAATAGTCTGTTAGATATAAACATTAATTATTTTTCTAATATTAAGATAGTAGTGGTATAGTGTCTGAATATAATTAGTTGTGAGTTCTATTCCTATTCAGGGGAAAAAATATTGTAATTTCTTTACTATGATATAAAGACAAAGTGTAGGGTTGCATTTTGCTACTTACTATGCAGTATCTTATGTTTATTTTTGTGGAAAATTGGGATTAAATTAGTGTTGAAACAGTAAGTTCTCTCCACCTTGATATGTGAAGCTAAAATTAAATAAAAAAATAGACTGTAGTATCTCATTATTATTTAATTAACAAACCTGCCACTTGGATCCGTCATAAATGACAAAACTCCATCTCCCAAAGAGAAATCAGAAGAAGAGTCCGTCCAAAACAAATTCCCATTTTTGTCTAAAGCTACTGAATTAAAAAGCTTTGGAACTCTCCCTTCTATTGGAACTCGTGGTGATACTAGTAATTGCTTTTTATCTGTTACTAAATTGACTTTCCATATTCCATGGTAAGCATCAGCAATATACATTAATTTATTTACTTCATCAATGACAAAACCTAATGGTCGTCCACATATATGTTCCTGAACAAGGCCAGCTAAAAATAAACCACCAAGAATATAATTAATTGATAATTAGTATGAAATTGTCACGAAAACTATCTACAAAAAAATAGGAATTTGAATACAAAAAAATATGTTTAATTATTTTTTCTATAGCTAAAAGTAATACTGAATATTTAAAATAATATATATTTATGAAACCTACAGCAAGGTTGGCCAATTTTAGTGACAAAAGTCACATGTCCACCTGGCGATACTTTTACCACTTCGCCGGTCGCAAGTCCCGTATATACTTCACCGTTCCATATTTGAAAAGCTTCTGGTCCCAGTAATTTATCCTCATACAAGCGTTCAGGACTATTTAGTACATTATTGGGGGCTAAAGGACCAACCAATTGTTGAGTTGGCTCGATTCTGTAATAAATTAAACATTAAGCGTGACTCGAATAACGGTAATTAACATAGGTTACCTCAAGTTCAAAACGTACTCAATACTCGTAAACTTGGTATAAGGTGGCAAATTCGGAATAAGGAGAATTATCGAAACAAAAATAGCAAAAGCTAAAATTAATTTCAATATCCTCTTAATTATTCCAATAAGAAGTCCCATATTTGTGTCTAAACTAAATTCGAAAGTTAAATAAACTTGAACTTGAACTCGATCAAAAAAAACATAAAATCTAACTTCACCCGACTATTACATATTTTTTTGTGAGCAAATATGACGCCTGACATATAAGCAGAATCGCTTGTCAAATTGACGCTGACGGTTGATGTGGATGTTTTTCGCTTATTTCGATTATATTACCATAGGACAATCTTTTATAACTCTTTAATAACTAAATTTAAATTTGATTTGATTTATTTTTCAGTTATTCCCAAATTGTTTATTCATTCAAATAGATCCATAAAAAAAAAATTTTGTAACACTATTATTTTTTTATTAATGAATGAAATCAATTTCTTAGTAATGTATCTGTAGATGACCACACGGACTTAATGTATTAGTGTTGACCAGTTGAGTAAATAATACAGTTTAATATTAAAAGTACGATTTATTGACCACTACGTCTTAACTTAAACAGTCTTACTTTTTTTTTCTGCTTGACGCTATCTCTAATATCTCGTATATAGCAGAGGATGCAGAGGGAATTTAGTGCTAGAATATTGACTTTCCCAAATTCCGCGCAATTTTTGAGGTACTGCGCATTGAGTGGCGGAGCTCAACGCCACGCTTTGTCTTGTTACAAAAGCGACGAAATTAAAATATTAAATCAAATCAAAACAGCTTCGCGCTGTATTCGGCACACATGAGCAGAGGGAGTCTAGTGTTAAAACACTCCGTTCCCCACTTTCCGCCGAATTCTAGAAACATTGCGTGTTGAGCGGCGGAAATCAACGCGGGGCACTAGAGAATCGAAGATAATGGTAATTAATATAAATATAACATTTCCTCGATTGGTTTTCGAACCCACAACGTGTTGCGTGTATAGTCATACTTTGTACTCACGCCACGCTACGACTGACCTCAAAATATTAAAAAAATATAATTCATTTCACCGAGTGGAAACTGAACCCACAACCGTCGTGTTTAAAGTCACACTCTTGTGCCATTGCGCCACAACGACCTCATTAAGTAATTTAAGTCTTTCGGGAATTTATTTGATTTTGTTGATAAACTTTGTTGTATTTAAAGAAAAATGTTAAGCTATAGGTACGGTATTTAGGTAGACGGTAAGTACGCTCGCACAGCAAGCGCAGTTTTTCCCGCCAAAATCCGATCCCGATCCTAAATCTTGAAATCCCTGTGTGTTTTAACGTCATGCAAAGGGAAAGCCAAATATTTATCCAATTTAGTAAAACAGTTGTATAAAATAACTGTTATAGCAATTAGTGAATTTGTCGAACTAAGTACTTTAAGTTTTACTTACTTACGTTAAAATCGGTTAAGTCAAACGGTTCGGTTGAAATAAAACTTTTACTTACGTTTAAATTGGTTAAGTCAATTGTGAGATAAGCGATAACAAACGCACAGACAAACAGGCATTATTTTTAAAATCATTGTTTGTGATTTTACTACATTAATAAAGGTCCCCAATAAATTTTATTTTTTTCTTGTATATCTTCAAAATACAGATAACGATCCGTTATAATTTTATTATAATTATATTTCATTTTTCCCTTATGCGTAATACTTGATAGGAGGAATGGAATAGGCAGAACCAGATCCGTCTGATTTGGAGGAGATTTACACTCCCAATTCAGATCTTCCTTACCAAATTCTTTTTCCAAAAAACGTTACAATATTAACCAAAATGTAGGCTCGCTTAAGACGACAATTATTTTGAGGCAATCTTGTTGCAAACCCGATTCGAACTATTCATATCAACCCTTCTGTTGATGACTTGCTTAATTTTTATTGTGACTGTGATATCGGTCCACGTATCTAGACTTGAAACAGAGCCATTAGCTAGAGCTAGATTATCTATAAAGGCGCCTAAATTTGGCGAGTTATATTTATATACAAAATTCAAAATATTAATAAAGAAGGTATTATATAAGCATCGGTCGAAATAAAATTAGTATAGAGTGTATGTCTGCTGTTACGGTAAATAATTTTATGTTAAATCCTCTCTTAACCACTCACAAGTACAAAGCCTTTATCCCTACTTTGAGCGTCACGCATAAGAGCTTAGTGAGGGATGTGCCGATTGAATGGTCTATGCAGGCTTTCACTGAAAGTTTGGAACTTCCTTCAGGATGTGGCCCTGTATTAAAAGCTATAAGGTTGAAACGTAAAAAATTGTTGATGGGACCACTAGTTGGATACATATCAATCTGTGGTCCTAACTTTTAGAGGACAAGTATTACACAAAAATATTTACATGTTCTAGAAGGTTTTAACCTGAAATGCTTTATCTGATTCAAGTTGTTATCCTTGCCATCTCCAAAACCTGGTTAAGGTCTGCGTAATATTCATACGTTTTCGTATTCCAGGTTTCTCTTGATCTGAATGACAGAAATGATGGATATGCAAGTTGAGCATTCATAGTTAGTAATTTATTAACTTTTTCGTGCGTATCCCTTCCTCCTCATATCCCCAATTTTAGTGTTGTTGCAACTAAAGCCTTCAATATAACTCTTATTTCTGTTTGTGACAGTTTTGCCTTGCAGTTATTGAACATATTTGATGATACAAATTTCTATTTTGTTAATGATAGTTCGCCATCTCGCATAGTTTACCCTCATCATAACTCTAAGAGTGCAGTTGATTTGGCCCTTTTTTTTCTTGTACGGCTCCTTCCATTAATTGGGAAGGTCTCTCATCATCTTTCAGTAATGATCATTTTCCCATTGTTATAACTAAATCATCTCCAGCCTCCAGCAGAAGGGTTCTGCTCTTACCTCTCTGTTGGGTTACCAGTGGAATAGAGACAAACGGTTGGAGTTCTTTGTTATTTGTTGATTCCCATATCCGCAATTTTCCCAATGTTGATGGAGAGAATTCTATATACTACGAACATTTTATAAGTGTTTTATACTCTGCAGCTGATTCTCCTCACCCGATTCCGTCTCCTCTTTGGTGGGATGAAGAATGCTCTACTGGTATTAAAAATCGTAAAGCTTCTGAATGTAATAACATCCATTGTATGACTCCCTCAAATTTTATAACTCATAAGAAAATATCAGTCGAAATTTAAAAACTCTTTCAAAACAAAAATAAACAGGGATTGTTACAATTTTGTCAGTCATTGCAATTCCACACTCCATCCACTACAGTGTGGAAATATATCAAAATATTCCGATCCTCGTTTAGTGATTTCTTGTGTAACATTCCATCATGAATGTTGCGTGTAGTATAGCTCCCCCTTTTGTAAATAACTTTGATTGCTTTAGCTCTCCCCTCTCATCGCATGTTAATATGACGGATATCCCTTTTTCTACTAATGAGCTTCAATGTGCTTTGAATGGCTTATCTGAATTTTCCCCATTCATAAGGCTTAGTAGAAAAGTATTGGGGTTATTTTCACTCTTGAAATTTCTATTTTTTCTGGCGGATATATAGCTTTGCTTGAAGGCATGTTGTTCGCAGAATCGCATAATTTAAAAAAGATTATTATTTTTACAGATAACTTAAGCGCTTTGCAATCTTTGTTGCAAAATCCATTTCTTAGCAAATCTAATTTTCATCTTGTTTTCACAATTAGGGAAGCTTTGTATCGCTGCCACCCATGGATGGCATGGATCCTAATCCACTCTGGTATTACAGAGCCTCTGGACCCGTAAGTTATAATTTTATTTATTCAAATTTATATGTCGTTGTCAAAATTTTATTTAAAATCGTCATGATTTTTTTTTGGGAATAAATCAGTATTATGAAAAGATAAACATTTACTATTTGTAGACTTTGTCTAGACCACGCGAGTACGCCTCTACATCTAGCTTATTAAGCTAAATTAAGGGTTAAAGATAATTCTATTTGTGAGTGTGGTTTGGAGGAAGGCTATCTTTAAAGATAACATTGTGTTCTTTTTCTTTTTCAGCTTCACGCTGCATTTCGCACATAGCAGGGTAGACAGGGGGAACCTAATTTTGAAGATATTGCGTGTTGAGTGGCAGAACTCAACGTTTTGCCTCGACACCAGAGCGAAGAAATGGAAATATAATTGTAAATAAGTATTTGATCTCCTCGATTGGCCCTGGATTCCTGCAGAATGAGCTGATAGTATCTTGGGGTTGGTGGGTTTTAGACTTCAATTATTTTATGAGTGGATCCCAGGTGGTAGAAATTCTCTTCTCTCTATTAAAATTAGGATGTTTTTGTATTAAATAGCCTCGCGGATCATTCTAGGAATATATCCGTTTTCCTTAGCGATGATTTGCGGTTTATTAAACATAATGTAGTGGCTGGGCTTATTCACAGTATGCTCACACAGCATTAATCTAGAGTAGTACGAGAGGCAATTAAGAAATCGTTGGCGTTAGTTTGATATAATAATTATGTCAACTGACAGAGGAATGCCACCTCGGTCTACCTGTGACTACGGACTACTGCAAATATACTCGATTAATCCGGTTAAAATTTTAAAATCATTTAAAATGTAAATAATCGTGAAAATCGAATAACTTATTAAGATTTTTGATATGATTATTCATAAGATTAAGCAACGAATAACTTATTAAGATTTTTGATATGATTATTCATAAGATTAAGTAAGCGGTAACAAAGGTAGGGTGACATCTCGGTTGACCTTCATAAAAACATAGCGCCAAAGATACTGGAGGAAGGTCACGTAAAAAGCATGATGTGCGTCACCAAGAGGGCGTGAAAGAAGAAGTTGATGACAGTGGACGAGGGGAAAGAGGTATGTAAAGCGCTTGGCGCTCCGTTCTCTCTGAATTTCCCACTAGTAATACAGCATGAAGCTAATTAAGTAAGTATTTAATTTCATTATTTTCCTTCAGTTGCTTATCATTCTTCTGTCATTGTCATTGTTAATATCAACACAATTTTTGCGAATTAATCTTTTTTAAATAAAAAGGGTACCTCATAGATGCCGCTTCAATAAACGTGCTTTATAATATCTAATCTTATATCCCACAGCAAATTTTCAGCTTTACACGCAGGTTTTTTTTTTTTTTTATTTTTTTTAATTAACAATTTTAATAGAACTGAAAAATACGAATCGATGTATCTATTTTTAATCTGTAACATTATACTCTTTTCGGTTAGCACTCTGTAGCTTGACGTTTTAGTTTGACAGTTGTCAATTTGTCAGCAAGCATCATTCTTTCTCAATCTTTCACCCGCCATTTTGGACGTATTTTATACGTTTACTCGGTGAAAAAGTAATAATAAATATGGGACACGCAAATATTTGGTACTCTCACCCCCGTAGATACGGACAGGGATCCCGTTCATGGTTTGTAATATAAATAATGTATATTAAATGTCTATAACTAACGAAGAACAATGTGCAGTTTTGGTTATAACACGTGTTTCATTAAGTAACAATTTTATATTTCAGCCGCGCCTGCTCCAACAGACACGGTCTGATCCGTAAATACGGCCTGAACATCTGCAGACAGTGCTTCAGAGAATACGCACATGACATTGGTTTCAAGAAGGTAACCATTTCCTTCTACATTTTTAGAACTGTAGCCTCTTTATAAGTAGAAAATATGAAATAGACTTTAATATGTTTATATAAACCACATGAAAGTATATAGCACATTAAATGCAAAAAATTAAACGAGAGGATATAATAAGTTTTATATTTTTGCGGTATTATAATGAAGAAAAATACTTGAAAGTTTTTTTGTAATTTACATTGTTTTCACACCTAGACATGTACCACATAATCTTATTTTTAATGCTGTTTTCTCTCTTTTCTTTCATTTTCACTCTGGATTGTATCAAAATGTTGCCATCCAGAACTCTAGAAAAAATATGAACCCAATCTGGTGTTTGTCTATTAAGCTAGATTAGAGAAACAAAATTATTTTCAAAAATATTATGGGCCTATTTTATAGTTACGTACAATTAAAAGCTCAACTGGCCCTTATTAAATCACACATGATTTTATAAAATGCTATTATTATTTTAAGAGAAAAATTATTATTTTCTGCACAGCATTGTAAGCTTAGAACACCTACAGCCAAGATGTTACATTGAATGGAGAGTAGCAGATCACTATGCTCAGATTTTTTTCATTGGACAGTTTTCATCAAATTAATTAAAATATAAACATTTTCCACAGTGGGGATTTAACCAAACATCTATTGCACTAACAGTAATATGCTGTTACTCTACACCTCGACTGCCTTTTTTTATATCTTAAAGAAAAAAATAATTCTGACCTAAACAATTTAAATAACTGTTGCCATCATGTCTTCCTTAAAATCTTACCTGTAAATAGTTTATAATTTACTGTTCTTTTGTTTCAGCTGGACTAAAATGTGTTGGAGTAATTAGGTTAATAAAAATTTAATCCCCATTAAAATCTTTTATTTACTTTGAAGATGTTTATAATTTGTAACAACCAGTCATGTTTACAGTAGTAAGCTTGTTGAATTACTTGTTCCTGAGATTAGTGCATTTAATTAGCTAAACAAACCTATTAGCTTTATAATCTTACTATACACATTGTACCTAAATACAAATAAGAAGCAAAATTTATTTATAAATAAAAAATCTTATTTAAATAATATATTTATTATAAAAATACAAATTGTAGAAAAGTATCAATATTAAATAAATCCATATTTTATCTATTTACAAACATGTACTATAATTATTCTTATCTGGTCAGCGTTTCTCAGCCAAATCTCTGAAAACACAATAAGTCATTTTGATTATATAATTATTACAATATAAACAATACAAACATAAATTATAAAATTTATTTTTAAATTTGAATTTGTATACAGGCATGCACAAACTTCGGTTAGGTATAAACTTTTGTGCAATTGAGTTGAAATATTTTAGATTTTTGTTATTTATAACTGCAAAATTTAATAATTTAACTAAAATTTGATTGATATATAATCAACTGGAATGGATTGGTACACTATTAATACTTATGCTTACCGCTGCAGCGCCGGCAAGTAACGCAAAAAGACTGCGTTGTGGCGGCCGGCAGTGTTTCTTGCCGCCTTCAGCGCAGCACAAATTGGGGAAGCAGTCCACGCTGGAGCTGCAACGCTGGGGGAACACGTCGTTCTGTGGTGGCGCCGTGCATTGTAGATATGACTCGAACATACGCACCGCTATGGGACATGGGGGGATTAGTATTAAGTGTATACTTATTTATTTTAGTACATTTAAAGCCTATTCCACCTGTAAACTGAGGCCGGTCGTGGCGCAAAGTGTAAAATCGACTGGTTGTGGGTTCGATCCCCATTAGAGGATGAAATTAGTTAGATTCCCCATTAGTGAAATATTTATTTACATTTATATTTTCATTTCTCCGTTCTGGTGTCAAGGCAAAGCGCGGCGTTGAGTTCTGCCACTCAACACGCAATGCCTCCAGAATCGGGCAGAAAGCGGAGAACGTGTCTTAACACTAGGTTCCCTCTGCCGACCCTGCTCTGTGTGGGATACAGCGTGAAGCTGATTTATATATATTTTTTAACGTACAAATTACAAGCGACCCGCAGCTTTAGCTGCCTAAACCTATCGTTATTTTACAGCCATATTATACAAAATCTTTACAAAAATTATAGCACGTGTTATTCCGATGTATGTAGAATTGTATATAACTATATCAGCTACAAGACTAGGTTTAGTTTAGTAGTTTTCGCGTAAAAGTGGAAAAGACATCCATCCATACATCCTTACAAATTTAAAATATTAATATAATTTATAGGTAATTTTTGAGATCGTGACCAATATTTCTTAAAACGTCTTTATAAATTGTTTATTGTATTTCGACGGGTCCTTAGGTAAAGTATCGAAAGCGAAAACTCGTAATGTTTTTATCGCTTTTTAAAGCTAGTAAGAAGTGTAGTTTTAATTATTTATTTTATTTAAATTTCAAAACAATTGTTATTCATGTTTTTTTTAAACGTGTATGTAAGTGAAAAGTTAGTTTAGTTGTTAGTAGTTCAAAACAGCGAAAAAAGATATGTACTTCGATTTTGCCTTTTCGATATTTTACATAGAGACCGTCGATTTGTTTTTATCACCATCATCAGCCTTTCTTAGTCCACTGCTGGACATAGGCCTCTCCAATGGCACGCCACTGAGCTCTATCTTG
>DWAO01003745.1:0-13720 GCA_018230605.1 Heliconius congener
TTAGTGTAATAAGTAAATAATTCTGTGGTTTAAGCGGGCGAAGCCGCGAGCGGGTACTGTACAATAATACAGTTAATACAAAATAGACTGAGATCACAGAGTTCCCAGATCTACGCCTACGCATTTTTCTACGCATTTTCAGGCTAGTAAATAGGCATACCGACTTAACTACAAAGCAGACTAGTAATCCAAAAAATTTCAGCTTTGCTTAAATGACGTAGGTTTGGGGGTCCTGGGATCTTATTATGCTATAAGAATAATATATAGGCTATAATTGATATAGTATTTTTGTATAATTTGGGTATATTATAACAATATGTTTATGCGGGCGAAATCGTGTTTTGACAATGTGATTCTTAAATGATACTACAACACGTGATATTTCCAAGACAAGGGGCAGAGAATAAAACAAGATGCCATATTTGATAAAAGTGTCATTTTTGAGTCAGTGTGTGTTGCCAGTGTCGACCTATGGCGCTGAGACGTGGTTCCTTACCGCAAGCCTTACCCACAGGCTCAAAGTCTGTGGCGGTATTTCTCTACGCGACAGAATTCGAAACGATGAAATCAGTAGACGAACGCAGGTTATCGACATAGCTCTCAAAATCTGCAATCTACAGTGGCATGAGCCTGAGCAGGCCATATTGTCAGGAGGATCGCCAACCGATAGGGAAGAAACGTTAGGTGGAAGAACGACCTTAAGAAAACCGGTGGACTTTGAAGGATGGATGGATTGTGAATTCTTTCTTCATTGCGGAGACAGAAAGTGTCAAGACACTATGTTCGTTCCGTCCGTTCTAAGATCACTTTGTTGTCCGTCCGTCCGTCCGTCTGTCTGTCTGTCTGTCTGCCTGTCTGTCGAGAGCCTTTATAAACCGAAACGCTTAGAGATATCGAGTTGAAATTCAAAACATACCTACGGTCCCTTGATTTAACATTCGTTTATACATTCGTATTTTTATATTTATTTAAAAAAACAGATATGGCCGTCTATATAGCAAAAAATGCGTATTTCGAGACTATCAAGAAAATCAAAATTAAGAGCGTATTCCCGGTTGACCTAGAATTATTAAATTTAGGACCTATCTACAGGTAGTACTAGTTCAGGAAAAAATCTACAGCTTACAGTCTTACGCCTGTGCCCCTGCGGCACGAATGGCCATTTTAATCTTAATATGACAATTTTCTATACATTTCAAAATCCTACAAAATCAGTAACGAATTACAATTTATTACACTTTTACTCTACAGTGTGAGCTAAGAGCCCGATTCTGTCGTAACTTTCTTAAAGCGCTCTAAATCCGTACTTCCTGGTATAGTAACATACATGTATGTATATGACGTAATTGGAACGATTTGACTGCGATATGTATAGGTTGGAATTCCACTTTGATGATTTGATGTGTATGATAAACGTGTAAATAAAACAGTGTACAATTTTGAATGCAAATGGCCAAAAATATTATTATTGATAATGGCGTAAAAATACACAAGCGTGCCACTGTAAAGTCAACGATTGTGGGTTCTGTCTCCATTTGGGGACATGAAATATATTATATTAATTTCCTCGCTCTGGTAACTAGGCAAAATCGCGCCGTTGAGTTCCGCCACTTAACACACAATGCCTTCAGAATTCGGCGGAATATGGGCAACGGGGTGACTTAACACCAGGTTCCCTCTGTATCCTACAACGTGACGTTAAAAAAAATTAAATGATCAACTCCCGCTAGTGTTACTATATATAGTATAGACATTTCATCACCGGATCAAACATGACCTACATATTATATTGTCATGACATAATAACCGCGCGCGGATGCAGAACATTAACGATGCGCGTACGCACTGTGCATGTTAATCAATTTACTATGCAAAAATTATGTTTAGAGGAGTTTATGCTTTAAATTTATTTATAGAACAGAAAGTCTGATGATAGTGATGATGTTGACGTTAATGATGATGGTGATAGAAAACCTGGCTCATGTTCACTTCGTTCTATACAACCTTCTAAGGAGTGCAGACAAAAAATATTGCAAAAAGCAACAAAAATTGACTGAACCATGGCCTGTTTCATAAAAAAAAATATCTAAACCCAGTAATAATTGGCCCAATAATTGCGTAACAAACACAAAAAAAAATACAGTCAAATTAAAATCCTTTTTGAAGTCTAGTCTATAATTATTATTAAGCTTAAGCTTAAACATATGTACAAACAGACAAAACACAACATTTATCTTATAATATAGAGGGCATATAAGACCAACTAACAACTACCATTGTACGTAATGGAGCGTGCTTCCCTTCAAAGACACAAAGCTATCAAAAATACAATTATGTACATTATCACGTGGAGATAAGATTCAAATTCACACTTTAAAATACTTCATATAACTAAGTGCATATACATATTAACACGGCTCTATTACAATGGTATAAGATTCGATTTCCGTCAGAGACATTAACGGATATCATAAAATACTTACATCGGCCACTTTCATTTTTACTTGCGTTTACATACATTTTGTTCTTTGATATCGTTTATAATACTTGCTTTGGGACGTGATTATTTTTAATTCTATTGAAAAGATTTTTTTAAATATTTTGATTCGTCATGTCGTTACTCGCAGCTTCACGTCTTTGCTCGCACAGTAGTGTAAATAGACGAAATCTAGTGTTAAGAGTCTTAAAACACTCCGTCACTCCGATTTTCGGGATTTTGCGTGCTGAGTGGCGGCACTCAACGCCGAGCTTTGTCTTGTTACATCGAAGAAATTAAAATAAACCATTTCCTCGTGTAAAAATTGCACCCAAAAGCTACGCGTCAGTCTGGTTACTGTCAGAAACTGTATAATTGTGCAATAACTTATTATTTATAGTGTTAAATTTTATATTTATTGTTAAAAACACTGACGAGTGAATCATGTAGCAGATTGTTAGACGCACCCACCATTCATGCGAACTATGTACGGTCGGCATACAAATCACACAGATTATTTGGTTTCTCGGAGTGTGATAATAACAGCTACAGAAATATTTTTAATTTTCCTCTAAAAAAATATTAAAAATTTAAAATATATTTACTAATACTCGTTTTATTTACTTAAATTTATATTTAAATTTCTTCGCTCCGGTGTCCAGGAACAAGCGCGGCGTTGAGTTCTGCCACTCACCACGCAATGTCTCCAGAATTCGGCAGAAAGTGGGGAACGGAGTGTCTTAACACTAGGTTCTCTCTGCCTACCCTGCTATGTGCGAGATAAAGCGTGAAGCTGATAAAAAAACTCGTTTTTCAAAATTTAAAAAATGTTAATTATAATTCAGAAGAATTAAATAAACGTCCATGTTCATTCTAGTTAGTTGCTTATTTAGAAAAATACGCTTTTTCCCGCATAACAGGATAGACAAAGGAAACATATTGTTGAAATGTTCTGTTCACGCCAATTTACCAGACATTGAGTTTGTATGTTGCGTCAAAAACGCCGAGTTTGTACCGCTGCAGAAAATGAAATAGTTCAAATATAGTCTCCAACCACTACTACGAGTGAGAATCGAACTCAAAACGACGTAAATTACAGTCCGATGCTCCTACTGCGCTATGACGGCCTCAATTTTTATTTATTTTTACAACAAATTGATTGGGTTGAACGCCAAAATATGAAAGTTGGGTAAAAGTTATACTTAATAGCTTATATCAATATTATTCACATGTCTAGTACTCATTAAGTTTAGTACATAAATATTATACTATAAATAAAAAAACACATTAAAAGTATTTTATGGTCCTTTCAAAGAAAATATTTTTTTGAAAATTCGAAAAACACGCATTTTCACGCCTTTATCCTCGAGACTAAGACTACCATAGCGGAAAAATAAAAAAGAAAAGATTTTTCATAAATTTACTAAATTAATCTCCTGATTTTTTTTTGCTGACCGTATTTTTAATTGAATGTGACTCAAGTATCTGACAGCATTTAATGACATGAGATGAATTATACATAAAATGCATATTAATTGATTATTCATATTGGCGTACTGCTGACTGGATTTACAAAAATAACTTACATAGCATTTACTATATACGTTCTAGTTATTATTATTATATTGATTCATTTACTTGAAGGTACTTACTTTTATTGCAGACTAAAATTCTGTATATAGTTTTTAATTGAAATAACAGAATTTGGACCTGCGTATAAGAAATAGCCCTGGTATAAAAATAACTTCCAGTTATATAGGCTATCTACATATTATATTAAAATATATAATCAAAATGATAATTTGTAAAGTTTCATGTGCAATAAAGTGTAATCATGTGCAAAATAAAGTGCAAGATACCACTTGATTCCTTGGCTACCCATGTCTTTGGGATAAGTTATTGGAACACTATAAATTCCTTCAATAGACATACATACATACATTATCCATATACGACCTTCCTATGATGCAACAGCTTAAGATTTAGTCTGGTTGAACGCAATAATCTCAGGAACTGACTGACTTGAATTGAACTTACTTTTGTGTTGCATAATCCATTTATCGAGAACGATTGAAGGCTTTATTATATGAAGATAACCGTTTTTAGCTAGCCTCTAACCTAACCTGCGGTCTAAGTTACCCTGAACAATGAACGCCGAATGTGTTAAAAAAAAGACAAAAAAAAACACTAAAACTTACGCTTCACAGTACGGCAGCTTGCCGTAGCCCTTGTACGTCCTCATGTTGAGTGTCATTCCGCATTCCTGGCATTTGAAACAGCCTTTGTGCCACACCTGTAATAAAGCGACATGGGCGCGTTAGTCGTGACGTACAATATGTTAAAATTTTCTCACCCAGACTGGGTTTTAATTATAAAAATTGCAGAATTTTAGAAAATGTATGTTTATAAAAGGTCTTGGCGCTAGTCAGAACGTTAGGCCATCGTGTTTCTGGCTAGAGTAAGACAGAGATTGTAAACGTTATGAATGTGAGCACGATTCCAATTCAGGGGGAATAATTTTTTTTTATTTCCTCAATCTTGCACAAAATGTAGTGTCTTTAATTTGTGGGAAGAACGGAGTGTTTTGAGACTTGTTTCAGATGCTGAAGATAATTTTCTGATTCCCATTTTGACGAATCATTTTCATTCACTTGTTCTTGCTCTGGTACAAAGAACGGTGTTGATATTCGCAACACAATATTCGGGATACCTATATCGTATAGCTAAAAAAAAGAAGAAGAAAAAAAAACTAATAATCACAATACAAATAAAAAATACGTAAGATAATCTCCGTACGGGACAAGAAAGAAGACTTTCTTACAAGCTAATAGTCCAAAACCATGGCCAGCACTGTCCAAGATCAATTCAAACAGACAGACTAATGAATGGCTCTGTAATATTACAGTATAATAAGGTCACGAGTATCCATTTATGAGCAGAACAAAGCGATAAATACATACTGTGTATTTATGTAGTTATGTTTACATAAGTATTAATAAGTGAATATATTACAAAAAACTATTTTTACTGCAAGAAACAATATATTCATACACACAAAATATATAATTATATGCTAGCGTTGTGGGTTGTATCCCTACTCGGGGTTGAATTACTTTAAATTCCTTGATTTGGTATAGTAGTCAAAGTGAGACGTTGAGTTCCCCACTTCACCAGGCGATGTCTCAAATTCGGGCGGAAATTGTAAAACGGAGTGTCTAAGCAAGAGTGATAGCTGCCCTATTCTATACTCTGCTCTTCGCTCTGTACCTCTTTAGGATATATTGTCTATGGAGTATAGAAAACATTTACCGTTGCCTCTAATGCAGCTTATAGATGGAAAACAAAAATGAAGATATATTTTCTTTTTTTTAGCTTAACGCTGTATCCCCCACATAGCAAGACTGATCTGGATATGCCGTTTTCATTCACAAAGTTATAATCTGTAATGAAAACGGCATCTTAAGACCGCTCTCAAGATCAATTTCAGAGTTGAGAACGGTTTCTAAATACAGTCCACGTAAACGAGGACGCGTGCTGGAACTAGTATGTGTATAAAGTGTTTTCGTAAACAGCCCAGTTGCAGTGGTCCAGTTCGCAGGCGCTAACAATATAATAATTAGGCAAGAACGTCTCACCACGAATGGAAAGTTACGAATGGATTGTAATGATGAAATCTTTTTATTTGTAATTTAATTTAAATGAAAAAGTAGATAACTGGGCGAGATGGTTTTCGGTTCGAATTCCTTTCAACTTTCATATCACTCGTCTTGGGAAACTGAAAGGAGACTAGGAAGTAATATCACACTAAAATTATTTCTTTCTACGCCGTTCTCTCTTCTCTCTCTTAGGATTGTTTTTAAAAAATATGCATTTTTTTATGACGTACAAAATTTTTACTTCACCTACTAAATCTATAGAAATAACTAACAAGTGCGAGTAGGACTCACCCAACGAGGGTTCCGTACCAATTTCGCGACTATAAGACAACGCGAACGTGACTTGTCACATAAACTTAAGTTTGCGGACGTATGCATTTAATTTGTATGAAAATAACTAAAAATATAAGTGTGTGGTGATATTTTTCTGAAATATAATATGTAAGTTTTCTTTTTGGCCAAATTAAATTTGTGATGGACTTCTTCCCGAATAATTTCATATTTTGGCCATATATCTCGAAGACAGGCTGGTAGTCCCGACAAACTTATTGTTGTGGATCTAAAAGTAGATAGTAGAAGACCAAGAGGTCGATCACCATGCAGATAGTCTGATGCCGTCAAAGAAATTACTGGACTCTCCATGATTGGCACGTTAAGGCAAGCAGAGGAGAGGGAGGCATGGAAGCATCTCGTTTGTTCTTTCACCAAGACCTACCAGAACGGGCACGACCTTCAGTAATGAAGAACACGTTAAAGAAGAAGACTTCTACTCGATCTTGACAATAATGGTCTTGGACGCACGGACAGATAGCCAAAAAGGCAGTTCAACAATAAAGTGATCCTATAAAGATTCTGTTTTCATTAAGAAGTAGATGCGGAACCCTAGAACTATTACGAATTTAACCTCTACACGGCCATAATTATAAACATTTCAGTTTTACAGTAGTTCCCTATAAACTCAGTGAGTCAGGAGGAAGAAATAGATTTGCCACATTACACGCTTGAGTAAAACGAGTGCTGAACGAAGTAAACAGGATGTACATATGTACGTAGAATATTTTGTAATTGAGTGGTAAACAACATTGTTAATAGGTTAATTGTTTGTTTTTTTAGTCTAGTCTACTAGCCGCGGAACCTAACGCCGCCTTATGCCTTATCAAGGAGACATAATGAATGTAGTGTATACGTACTAATTTATTTGAATTTCTGTATGAAACATTTTTTATACCAAAGTGCACCCTCCAGGTATCCTATTAGGTATTATATTAGGTATCCTATATTAGGTAGTTATGTTTGAACACACTAATCTCAGGAACTAACTACTAGCTCAAAATACAAAAAAAATGTAGTTAAATATTTATTTATCAAGGAAATGTAATTTATATTTGATCGTGATGATGTAACCCATGCCAGCTTACTTTCTTCGGACACTTAGAAGTTAGAATTGTGTCATACTGACAGTTGTTCTCAGTTATACCCACTTGAACACGAGGACGCAGCCGCAGGTTACAATTAGTAACAAATATTTCCGCAAATCGTTACCATAATGTCACCACAATTTTATCATAAAATATCAAAAATATGCAAAGCATTCAATTATAATCGTACAAAAATATTTCACTTTTACATATCGCTAGTACCTATAGGCTGTTAATTCGAGATATTGAGTGTCTGCATTGCGGTTATATGATTTAGTGCCAATATTGTTATAGGTATTGGCAGTGGTCGATTGACCTAAAAATCTTAAGTACGGAGAGCATGACCTAGGTAAATAAGAATGATTTTTTTGATAGAAAATAAAAGGACACAAATTTTGTTTTCTTTAAAATTATTAAGTGTGTAAAGTCACTGTGTGAGAACATTATTATTGAATATATTGAAATATTTTAAATATTGTCGCATTACTGCGGTAAAATTAGTTTTTTAGCTTCATGCTTTATCCATAACGACCCCGTTATTGAGAACAAATACATATTGATAACTTGTTTGAAAATATGAAATATTTCATTCACCCAAGTGGGAACCGAGCCCGCGATTGTCACGTTTAAAGTCGCACGTTTGTGCCCTTACGCCACGACGGCCTCAAAAAGTTTAATGCATGTAATACATTTAAACATAAGAAATAAACTTTTTTTATTCATATTAAAATCACTAGTCTATAGTAAACTTGTATGATACGTACATTAATACATAAGTATCAAACACATCACTCTCATTTAATATAATCGGTAAAGAATACAACGGAGGCACAAACCTAGAAAGTCAAGCCACGTTTTGACCTGATTTAAAGCGCAGATGGCGCCTAAGGTCGCTCTCAGTTACACTGTGTTCAAATTTTAATCGTCAGTTAAATAATGTTACAAGTTTAGATTTAGGTATCTTTTCCATTTTTGAGATTGGTACTCTATATTACAATTTTTATTCTTTTTGAACAGGTTTTGTTCGGATCAGAGTAGTTGTGATTTTACAGCAGTTTGAATTGAATTGAATTTGTAAAAACAATTCATTCTAGTATTTATACACCTACATGGAGGAGACGATATATAGCGATCTCGCTGTAATTACCAATAAATAAAACACAATAAAACTTCTACACTAGTACTAGCATTCAATTTTAAATTGCATAGCCAATGCGACAATACCACCATTCAGAGTACGTGAAAAATCAGCGGTACCAATGACTAGGTTCCCCGGTTCTCTCTGTCTACCTTATGAGCCTACCGTAAGTTTGAAAAGAATGCAGAGTACAAACATCAAAGATTCCCTTGAGATTCGCTCATATAAAAAAAATATTAAAATCTTTTTTATTTCTTTTAAAAGGCCATTACCTTATTTGCTATACTATTGTAAATCCCAAACATATTAAATTTTACCTTGGTGGGTGCATAACCAAAAAAAAAAGTGTCACATTTAATACAATGTAAAACTCTTTAAAGATTATCCTTATATGGATAACCAAGGTTTAACGAGTGTTGTGCGATCGGCCTTCCTGTAGTAATATGGACTACTTAATTCACCAAGATAAGTCTAGGGAATTGTAATGTAGTGTAAGCTTAAATCGTTCTAATTCAGGCTATAATGGCTAACGGATCTGGTAGGTTCGATTTACAGCAGACGTGGACTATGGTAAAACAAACCGCGGTGTTGAAATCCGCCACTGTTTTATAAAGTACGTGAAGATAAGAAAAATGTAAAATAATACACTATAAAATTGATCATTGAATTTTTTGAAAGAACTTTCAAGTTAAATAAAAAAAATATTGGTTTAATTTTTGCAGAGGTGATCTTAATGCTTACAGAATCTGTTGCCCACGATCCACCTAAATTACCAAACTATGCGTGTTGGATGGTCAAACTCGACGCGCTTTGTTTTATTACCAGCGCAAAATAATAAAAATAATAATTCCTTTGAGTGATAATGGAAACCACAACCACCGCGTTTGCATTCAGACGCTGTCCCACTGCGCCACTACGGCCTCGATAAAAAAAAGCCATGAAGTTATTTTAACGATTTTTCAGAATTGGCATTAAAATATGCATACCTAGTTATTATTTAATAGTCAGTAATATTCGATTTATATTTAATATTAATTTATGCAGTTGTAACAACCACTTTGCATCAACTCGATGCTAATAATATATGACATTGACCCATTTCCTTAACGAGTCAATTGAGTGCATTATTAAAATACTTACATCGCAGTAGTTTAACATTTTCTAATGTGTTAATTCACACAAAGGGAAAAAAATGATTTAGAAAACATTTGAAAATTTATATCTAGCGGGACTCGAACCCGCACCCTTAGGGATTCGGGAAACGTATTAGTGAGATGAAGCTTAGCTTCACCACGGAACCTAGTATTAAGACACTCCGTTTTCGTTAAGACACTTCCATTCCCTATATTCCGTTGTATTCTTGATGCATTGCGTTTTGAGTGCCGGAACTCTACGCCGCGCTCCACTTTGTTACCAGACTTAGGAAATGAAAATATTTCACTATGCCGAGTGGGAATCGAACCAATATCCGCTGCGTTTACAGTCACCCGCTTGTGCCTAGTTACCAGAGTGGATGAAATGAAATTAATTTGCTCCCCCGAGTGGGAATCGATACCACTACTACTACACTAGTACTACGTACTACGTACATGAGTTATGAATGCGTCATAACCTCTTTATGATTTTTAATAAATAGATTAAAAGTTATTTAATTATAAAATTAATATGGCGAACAATTAAAATTTAATTAAATACGATATCGTGGGTGACCCCGTTTATCTATATGAAAACATTTATAACAATTAGTATATTTTATTAATAATACCTACAATCCAATTCAGATGTTATAAAAAATATATTATAGGAAATTTTCTATTATTAACCGATTCTGTAAAAAGTGTTTTTTGTTTGTTATCTCAGAACTTTGGACTGGGTGAACCGATTTTGATGATGATTTTTTTTATTGGAAAGCTTTCTATTTGGATATAATTTCGCCCAGTTCTAACAATATTATCCATCAGAAAATCACAAATCTTAAATTTGGTTTAGTTCTTTTTTTTAAATATTATTGTGATCCAGAATCACTCGGTTTTAAGCTTAAGAAACGTGGTATGACTTTATCCAAACGAAAGATTAGCTTAAATTAAATTCTGCCAAGAGCGAATCGAATCGAAAATCGAAATCGAATCTTGATTTGAACTACGAAGCGTTCTGTATTACAGCAAACAAAAAACATATATTACCACCACTAACATTATATTATTCTTGATATGATATTTTTTAACCACTTCAAAAAGGAGGAGGTTCTTAATGCGACTTGTGATATGTCTTAAACTAAAAAATTAAAATTTGGTCAACGAATTTTCACCTCTGTGGTTGCACTTAACAATGCGTAAACGTTCATAATAACTTTCTCTAATGTGGTCACGAGCCACGACACATCGACCGTACTGTACAAAAATTTTGAGATTGATCACTTCCATTTTAAGGGTGCTTTATATAGGTACAACCCCTTGTAGTATCCTCCCTTTGCTACTGTAGAATAATAAAGACATCTTTCACATTTATTGATACTGTAAATCTACCCTAGTTGTATAGAACAGAGATGGATGGTTTTTTCCCAACAATAGATATAATTGTATAAAAATCCAGAATAGGGGCTACAATTTAATTTTCATTTATTACTACATTAAGGCCGTCGTGACGCAGGAGCACATGGATGTGAGTATAACGCGACGGTAGTGGGTTCTTAATATTTTCATTTCTTCGCTCTGGCACCAAGGCAAAAAACCAGGCGATTACTTCCGCGACTCAATGCGCAATGCAGTTGGGAAATACAGTTGGGAAATACATTTAAAACAAAATAAAAATAGATCCAAATTTGTTCATTCGTATGCGATCTATTAAATATTTCATTTCATCGAGTGGAAATCGAACCCACAACCTGTCGCGATCACAGTCGCACGCTTTTGCCTGCGTCTCTAACTAGCCTATAGCAATAGATGCTGTTTTTTCTTAACAAGACATTCTTGCACGCAGTGAAAAAATAAAATGAATTGACTTGCAAAGGAATCCATACTAAAATACTAGTATCTAACAATAAATAGGTACATAACTGATGTTGCGTATAAAAACGCGACCTCAAGTAAACAATGGAGTCAATTACCATTGATTACCGTAATGTTTAATGTAGGTTGGGGTTACGCGGTAATCATGGGGGCACATACAATGATACAATCCTTTTTGGTTTTATTTTACGTATTTCCCCGATTTTAAATTTGATGTGATTCATTTATTCTCTCATTTCTTATTAAGGCCACTCGGCGGAATTCCGAAAGTGGGGCGCGGAGTGTCTGAACACTAGGCTCCCTCTACCTAACCATGCGGGATACAGCGTGAAGCGCGAAAAAAAACACCACTCCTCGTAGCTCTTAAATCGCAACTTAGTGTCAAATTCTAGTATCCGTGATCTATGAGGAAATGGTTCCGCCCCAAAAACCTTGTCGTTAGAGAGGCTGTTATGGACCACTGACGCTCTGCCGTGTACGGTACATTTCGTATTGAAATTGATTCGAGATTATTTTGAAATACTTATGTAATCGTAATATTGTTTAAAGTCAGTAGAGAAATCTTACTGATTTATTGTAAACGTTTCTTATTTATTATTGTATGTGCTTTGCTTTATTGTTTTCATATAGCTGAGACCTGTCAAGCTTATTCGAAATCCTTTCTTTATTTCTGTGAAAGTGGAACAGACATCCTTACAAACTTACAATTATAATATTAGGATAGGATATTATATCATTCGTACTAATGTATAATGATATAATATATAACTGCAGATGGCAGAAGGAACCTAGTATAGCGACAATTCGGTTTCCATTTTCCGTAGAATTTTCGAGATATTGCGTTTTGAACTGTGGAAATTAAGGCTAAGCTTTATCCTGTTATTAGAGCAAAAAAAAATTAAATACTTCATTTCCCCGAGTGGGGATCGAACCCACAAACGTAGTATCAGACGCTGTGCCGCTGCGTCAAGACGTGAAAAGTCTGAATAAAATAAAATTACCAAGAACCACCTTCAACTACAATTGTAGTTTATCTTACCATTGAGCTATAACATAAAAATGACCAAACGAAACTTTCAAAGCAAAAGACTGACAAATTATTAAACGAGGACGTTTATGTCAAATTATATCGTAACTGAGGCGGAAAGTCGGTTTTGATATTGAAATTTCCCGTTAGAATTCTAATAATAACTAAGTAATTAGTTTATATAAGACGATTTTAAGCGTTTTACCTTATAATTAAATGATTACTTGATCAAGTATGACGGCGTTAAGTTCCATTAGTCGACACGTTATGTCTACAATCCGGATGGAAAGTAGAGAAATGTCGAACGGGAACGGGAACTATGCGGGATAAAGCGTGAAGGCAGAACTATTATATTGTAGAAATTAGTGTAATCTAAAATACGATGACATCACAAAATAATCATTCTTCATAATAATATTATTTAGAAAGTTACGAACAAAAATTGTAACAAATATGTTAAAATTTAGTGGTTGCGAGAAGTAAATGTATTCCTAAGTGAGCTGTAGTAATGGTAGTATAAGTAGATATCATGTAAATGTCGCCTATGCTTAGTAGTTTTACCGTGTAGAGAACGCAGATTCACATTCTACTATGTCTAACTTTTGGTACTTTATTTTTTAAAAGAACTATCATAGTCTACAACTTTGACTACGTGGACTATTTTTTACGAATTATATAACGTTTTATAACGTGAAACTAATAAATAATTTTACAATGAAATTGAAACCGCAATTTTTCAAAGAGCTGAGTTTGTTGCCGGCTCTTCTCAACAGAACTGTCTCCCGATCCTGTGTAGTTTTATGTTTATTCATACGTTACTAATAATGTATTTGAATATTTTACATAAAGAATATTTCGAATTATATATAATTATAATTCAATAAAGTTATTTTTGAGGCCAGTCGTGGCGCAGCGGCACGAAGTGTGACTGCAAAACCGACGGGTTGTGGGTTCGATCCCCACTCGAGGAGATGAAATATTTACTTTATATTTCCAT